>PVHP010009479.1:0-50548 GCA_004024765.1 Zapus hudsonius | reverse complement strand
TTTCACCTGGGAGATGAGCTTCTCACCACACCTCCTGCTCTGCCTCTGCTCTCTCCTCTCTCCTCCCCCCTCTCTCTCCCTCTCTCCCTCTTTCTGTTCCTCTTTGTCTCTCTTTCCCACCAGGCCTTTTTATTTCTATTTTCAGCTCTGCTGCCACAACCAGAATATTCTGCTTAATTGCTTAGTTTGGGCAGTAAGCGCGCACGGACCGAGGCGCAGGCGGTTCAACCCGCTTGCCTGGCACAGGGCTCCGCCGCCTGAGGTGTCCGAGGTGAGACCAGAGCAGCCTTCCAGTTTCAAAGTGGATGTCTATTAATCATACAAATGCTTACCTCAGGTACTGACTAAACATGTATTTCTTTGCTTTGTAATTTAATTCAGTTAATTAATTTTTGGCGATAGCATCTCACCTCAATGCTCAGGCTCGTCTTAGGGAGCCCTCTCCCTCAGCTTCCCAGGCAGCTGGGGCCTGGGGGAGCACCACTGTCTGATCTGTCCTTCTATAGGGAGCTTGGCTTTGGGGGGGTGGAACAGGCAGGGCCCAGTCAGGAGTCTTGGCACACGCCTTTACTCCCAGCACTCAGGAGGCTGAGGGAGGAGGATGGATGTGGACTTGAGGCCAATCTGGTATAGAGTGAGTTCCAGGTAAACCTGGGCTACAACAAGACCTGCCTCAGGAAAAAGAAATCAATCAAAAGTAAAAAATAGGCAGGGCTCCTAGGCTCAGCTCCCTAGTGATGGTTAATGACAGCGGAAAATTTGATTGGACTGAGAGACACCTCAGTCCAATCAAAAGTTAGTAAAACACGCCTCCAGGTTGTCTGCGAAGGTGCTGAGAGAGAAAGAGGGAGAGATCAGCTGGGCTCTGACCTATCTACAGCTTAGTTTGTTGACTGGGAGGTCAGTGGGCAGTCCTTAGGGCTCTCTATTGCCTCTCTGTTTCCTGGCTGTCACATTGTGAGCTACTCTGCTTCCCCACACCTGGCCCACCAGGATGGACTGACCCCTCTGAAGCCATGAGCCAAAACAGAGCTTTCTACAAATTAACTGTGTTAGATCAGGCGTCTTGTCATGTTGACGCTACAGCTCACTTCACATTCCTCATCCATCAGCCTTGAGGACATCCACTTTTTCCAGAGAGCCACAGCTGGCTGAGTGGCCTTGGGGATGTCCTCACCTGAGAACATGGCTCCAGTAGTTGAAATGTATGTGTCACGCGCAGCCACTAGACACCCTCAGAGAGGAGCTTCAGGAAGTGTCTAAACAAGCTCTGAGAAATGGTCCCCAGGGAACTCTCTGGGGTAGGAGGTGACAGGGGTATTGCTACTGGACCAGGAAAGGGAGAGATGGGGGACAAAGGGGAGTCAGGCAGGCCTTTGTAGTCAGGAGTGGGTGTGGGGCTTGGTCTCCTGTGAGCTTCAAAGAACCAAGACAGCAGAGGCCCACACGTGACATATGACGACTACCAGAGTGAAGGCACGTCCCCACATCCGCCACGTCACTCTGGGGATTCAGGAACATGACAGGATGAAACTTTGAACAAAGCCCCTGATACAACTTCCTCAAGACTGACTTGTGTGTCCTGGACCATCCATGCAGGCCGACCAGATCCAGCTGCTGGCTGAATCGGCATTTGGCAGGGTCTTGGGCCCGGTCAGTCCTAGGTGTGGTTTGGAATGGCTGTCACCGTCTCTGCCTCTACCCTGGCCCGCGCCTCAGTGGAAGCTCTATGTGCTGAGTGCCTGTGCCCACGGGCAGGGTGGACTCAGGGTGGGCTCACCGCAACCTAACAGACTCCATGTATGGATGCTCACTGAACGCTGGCGCACACTGTCCTAGTTACCCACGAAGGCCACGGTGAACTTCCTGGTCCTGCAGAACAGCAGAGTACGGCAGACGGCAACTCCAGAACCATCGAACACCCACATTCTTCTCCTCCAAGCCTCGAGGACATCTGGGCCATGTGGAGGAGGGGGCCATCTTCAACATTCCCACCAGGGAGATCCTGGCTGAGTGCAGCCGCACAACCAGCCCTGCCGGCCGCAAGTGGAGGGGAGCTGCCAGCTGAGCCTTGGCCAGAATCTACTCCACAGAACCGCACTGTGCTGATGGAAGCATCGGACTTGGGGATTGTTGTGACATACCTGGAACACTGCAAGTTCTCTCTGGGGGGCAGAGAAGCAGGCACACGTCCTAAGGAATCGCCAGAGTGGCTCCAATGGTGAAAGTGCACCCATGCCATCTGTATTAGCTGGCTTTCAGGGCTACAACCAAGCACTTCCGGTGGGAGGCTGAAAGCCCAGCCACCTGGTAACAGGTCTGGTGAGGCCTCTCTGCTGCATCACCTCTGGTAGAGGACATCGCAGCAGGAGCAAAAGGGTCACCCAGCAAGAGTGCGACAGACCACGGCAAGAGCCTGGCGCTCTTATAAGGGTCTCTTTTGAGGACCAAAAGTAACCATGACTTCCCACGAGGCCCCACCTCTTTAAGGTCTTTCTGCCAAGCACCCTGGGGACAAAGCTTCCAGCACACAGACTCTTGGGGGACACTCAAACCATCCAAACCATGGTGGCGTGCGTCTCTCTCCACTTGCATCAAGAATCACTCGTGACTGGTGACAGTCTCCTGACTCCCAGGTAGGAAAGCTGGGACCGGGAGCTACCTGGGCCACAGGGAATGGCCTGCAGGTAAACCTGCCTTGCTCACGAAAAGACCAGAGTCCATCTGCTCATAGAGCCTCATGGGTCTACCTCACTGCGATTCTTTTGCGTGTACATATGCGCACACACGTATGCTCTGCTCACACCCAACTCTATCAGCTCAAACTACCCTGGTGTCAGGAGTGTCCTTGGACAACAGATGCCCGTTTGTTGACGCTAGATATCAGGGGACTCAGTTACAGTCCCTGAAAGAGCTCTCTAAAATAAGAAGGTGCGCAGATTCCTCAGCGCAGAGACTGCTGACAGCTTTGTTTCTGCCCAGCAGGAGGAAAAAAGAAGCTGACAACTTATTTTTGCCAGCTCTGCTCATTCAGGTCTATTTTAAGATCTTTTCCCTAAGTCAGTACCAGACTAGCATTCAGTTTGAAAGTCACCATCTGTCTGGAGCATGGGGCTGGGTCTCCAAGGAGCTGGCATACCTGGCCCTCCCAAGGCAGTGGTCTCCAGAGAAAGTATAAAGAGGGTGGTTTTTGTATCAACAGGATTAGTGTCTAAGGAATACATGAAAAACAGTCACAGACATTTAAAGTGCCCATTAAACAACCATTACTGTTATTTATAAACTGCAAGCCACACTACACACACACACACACACACACACACACACACACACACACACACACACAAGCTTTTTAAAAAGCTGTTCTAATAATCCCTGGCATTTAAATAGTGTTCCTGTAAAAAGGCCATCCAACCTTTTCTGGGTTGTTCAGATAAAAATGAACCTATGGAAAGGCCAGCCTACTCAGAAAGCTATAAAAAGACTGCTGCCCCTCCTTTCCGGTGGAGGCCTCCTTGCTCTTGCTTCTGGGTGACTCATGCTTTTCTGTGGAAATCCTTCAGCCTGAAATGTAGCAGGAATGTGGATATCTGACATGTGTGACCACTGGGTAGAATCACCACACCCCAAGGGCCAGGGCTTCGCAGGCTGGGGGGGGGGGGCACAGTGCTTGGCTATTTTTAGCCTCTACTAAACTTAGCTCTCTCCACTAACCTAGATCTGAAATGCTATTTTCCTCTTACAGGTCAAAAGAATTCTGCTCCGATCGTAGACTAAACTGCTCATGACAGACACCTAAGGTTTTACATCCCAAACAGCAGCAGCAGCAGCAAGAGCCCATCTCCAAGGGCTCCTTAGCTGGCAAAGACAAGGCAGTCTTGTGAACTCCTGTGGAGGGAGCTCTGCCCCCAGTAAGGGGCCTCTCTAGGTGTCACTGGATTAGGCCCATGTTTTCTAAAATGATTGTCAGAGAGAGAGAGAGAGGAGAGAGAGAGAGAGAGAGAGAGAGAGAGAGAGAGAGAGAGAGAGAGAGAGAGAGAGAGAGAGGAAAGAGAGAGAGAGAGGAAAGAGAGAGAGAGGAAAGAGAGGAAAGAGAGAGAGAGAGGAAAGAGAGAGAGAGAGAGGAAAGAGAGAGAGAGAGACCTTCTTGGGAAAGCCAGCAGTCCCTAGTGACTTGATGACACTGGGCACTGTGCCCCACAGTGGAGTTCGCCTGAGCACCAGCTCAGCCAGTGACTTCTCATCTATCTGCCTTCCAGGAAGAGCTCTGTCTTTTGTCACAGCCATCCTCACAGCCCAGCAGAGCACGTAGGCAGCCTCAAACCACCAGGGGACCCTGGGGGCTTGGGGACTGGGATGCGGAGCCCTCAAGGAGGTATCAAGTGAGAGGACTCAGTTCTCACCTTGATGGACAACCAAGTCAGGGCTGGGGAAGGAGGCAATCACTCTGCCGCCTCCTGGTTCCCCCTTTATTTTTTCTCTTGCCAGAACACAGGGCGCTGCTGATGGGGAAGTCACTTCACACAGCTTCAGTGATGTGTAAACTGTTGTGAAGACACAGCCACACAGGCTCTTCCTCTGAAGTTTATTTAGGAAACAGGTTTGGTATTTAGCAAAAGTTCGCTCACGGGATGGTCAGCTCAGGTGGGAAGCCATTCCCATTTCCCCAAGGAGCCCAACATTGGAGTGGCCCTGCCCTCCAAGAACCAGCTAGGATGGCCTGAGGCAAACTGGCACTTTGCAGCCCTGGGAACAGCAGGCAGGAGCCTGTGCCAAGGACATGAGCTCTGTTGGTAGTAAGTGGTACCTGGGGTCCACAAGCCACACTGAGGGCTCTACACACACTGTGAGCAGAGGCATCTGCCTCAATGTCCCCGTCCCCTCCCACTGTTCAGAGTTGACAGTCAGTCATTCCCTTTGATCCAGGTGACTTTGAACTTCTGCCACTCACAACAGAATCCTAGCATGTCCAGCACGTCAGTCCAGGCTCCACCATGTGAAATTCAGTGTACTTCGTCAGTCATGTAACTTTCTACTGTGTGTGGAAATGCGACGGGAATATCTTAAAGGCACTTGATGAAAGCAACTGCACATCAATCTTTAGCTGATGAGGTGAGCAGAGCAACGTAGACCGATATGTCAACATCAAACTAGAGCAGAGAGAGCTAAAATCAAAATACTCTACAAGAGAGTTCACACAGGAACAACCTCAGGAAACTCCCACCAACTGGGCACAAAGAAAATCCCAAATAGCTTTCTCTTTCACTCAGTAGCTTGAAACACAGTTGCCAACCACTTATAGTAAAAAGCCAAACAGTTATTTTTGAGGCACTTTATTTTGAAGCTGCTCGAGTCTGTGTTTGTGGGGTAAGAGTTATGTCACCAAGTTGATCATTTCCAGGACGCTAGCAGGCTGGGTAATGAGAACCTTGTGCAAGCAGCCATCCCTCAGTGGCCTGCGTTGTGTAACGCCCTGGGAGCAGAGGCCGCTGTGTGCCACCCACTGACCTTTCCCGAGGCTGACACCCGTGCTCTGAGCCTCATGCCAACACCGCTCACTGCCAGTAATTGAGCTGGACAATGCAGAGAAACAGAAATTTCAGTTCCTTCACGGGTCCAAAAGGAAGGCTTTGAAGTCCTGGTCTCTGGCAGCCCATGGCTTGCCTGGATGGGAACTCTTGTCCATGTAATGCTGAGTACTTTGCTCAACTACTTCCTGGCATTTGTGCGAGAAACAATAGCCATAGCTTCACAATAGATTACGTTAGACGTAAGAAAAGCAAAAGGTCAACGACTGCGGGAGCCAGAGCGTGTGTGTAATGCACCACTCTGTGGTGTTTGATGGTCTTGAGCAATCGTGCTGGTGAGAAGCTATTACTTAACCTTGCCAGCATTATCCGAGAGAACACTTGCGAAACACTTAAGACAAATATGCTGTAATTACTGCCTGAATAAAGAGCTTGTGCAGCAGAAACTGCTTTCGTAATGAAACACAAACCCCACTGCTCCACTGAGCACAGCAGCCTGAGCTCGGGCACCAACAATGAGCCCTGTGTGAGCAGTGGGGCAGGACACCCACTCTGCCTCACAGGGCCAGTGCCCCCAAACTCCTGAACTTAAGGGCCACCTATGGACTCTAGAAACCAGCTAGAATATACATGTCTCTCAAATATATGTGCTTTCTTTCTTTCTTTCCTTCTTTTCTGTCCCCTCCTTCCCTCTTTCCCCTTCTACTTTTCCCTTTGAGAAAAGGATTCTTTGATTCAATTACAGCAAAGTCCCACTGTACTCTACAACAGTTCAATGTCTGGTCACTAAATCAATGAATGGTTCTGTCGTGACCTAAATACTCAACAGTATGAATTAAATAGCCTGGGAGGAAATTATTCCTGAGACAGAAAGTATTACTAGATAGTGGGAATTCAGTAACCAGCTTCTGAGTTTATTGACTGAATTTTCCATTTACAGACTGGGTGCCCCTGGCTGCATCTGGGTACTGGGTACTGTGCCCCTGGCTGCAAGCTGAGTGCTGGGTGCTGTGACCCTGACTGCATGCTGAGTGCTGGGTACTGTGTCCCTGGCTGCATGATGAATATTGGGTACTGTGCCCCTGGCTGCAGGCTGAGTGAACACAATCATTTCATATACCATCTTATCTCATAATAAGGAGGCACCTTGGAGGCCACCGTATTTCTGTCTCGTCCTCAGAGCAAACACTTAAAAGAAAATGCACAGTAAATCCGATCTTTTGACCACACCAGAACTTTTCATGTAGGAAGGCATTTTTTTTTCCATGTGCACGAGTGTGTGTGTGCAAGGGCATGTGTGTTTGTGTTCGCATGTATGTGTACGTATGTGCCTGTGAAGGCTGGAGGGTGACTTCAACTGTCTTCCTCATTTCTCACCAATTAGGCCAAAGTGGCTGGCCATCAAGTCCCAGGGTCTGTCTGTCCCCACCTCCCCAGCACGGGGGTTTACAAGTGCACACTAGCACAACTCATGATTGCTTATGTAGGTACTGGGGATCCTCATGTTTGTGAGGAAAGTATTAACTGACTGAGCCATGTCCTCATACTAATATTTCAACTGCAGTAATACTTCAGCAGTACCTCGGCTTCCATGCACTCCAAGCACACTTGCTTGGCTGGGCTGGCATGAGCAGAGCTGGGGCGTTCTGCTGGGGAAGGAGGGTGTTGAGCAAGAACCTGCAGGGATCAGCTCTTTCCTGGAAGCAAGGAGAACACTGGCAAATTAAAAAAAAATTTTTTGAATTGGAAATTGGCCAAAGGTTTGCCACAGCCTCACAGGAAAGAGGCTGAATCTCAGTAAGAACAGAAAGCTCTGTGGCGTCTTGAACCTGCTCTGCTCTACAGTACACAGGCCTGGAAAAGCACAGCCTCAGAGCCACGGAGCTCAGTGCTCTCCAGTGCAAGGACTGAATGCCACAGGCTGAGTGACAGATGGTCTCGACAGCTCACATCTGGAGGCTTAAGTCAGAGTATGGCGCTGACATCTGCAGGGTGACAAAAGTCTCCTTCAGTATGCAGCCGTGCCCATGATGGCCTTGGTCGAGTCCCCAGGACAAGGCCTCCAGGTCACTTCCTCTTCACCTTCACAGTAGGATTGAAACCATCATGAACAGACACCAGCAGCCCTTGAAGGATGGCATTTCTAGCGTTCTGGCTTCTCCAGCTCTGTCCCTGGAGATTCAGCAGAGGGAAGCCCTGCTCACAAGCTTGTGTTTATTTGCTGGGATTCAAGGCCCGTGGGGCTAGAATCAACCGGAAAACATCCTGTGAAGAGGTTTGCCATCAAGAGCAGTCTGAGGCAGTGAGAACATCTGAAGCAGGAGACCGACCAAAAACATTACAAGGAGGTGCTGGGAAATGAGACATTCTCAGGAATGTGGCAGGCTGCACACAGTTTCAGAAAGGACGAGCAAAGTCTGGACATCTGACCTCTGACCTCTGGCTGTGCCCAAGAAGTGAAGGCTGAGACAGGGTTGAAGGCTATGAGCTGCCCACTGAGAGCTGGAGACTTTCGAGTTCAGGTACTTTAGGGCATCTCGGGTCAGTCACTAGATGACCATCAAGCAAGCCGACTTCAGTGAACACGTACTCGGAAGTCAGTGAGTAAACAAACAGAAAATCTGAGGCTGGACTGAGGTGGGGAGGGAAAAGCTGGCTTCTCTATTCATTTAAATGCCCATTACTCAAGAAACACTAAAACACAGAGACAGAAACAAGAGGGAGACCACTAGAAAGAAAGAAAATTAGTAAGCTTAAATATGTCCAAAGAATCCGAGCAAAGATGACCTGAGCACAAGGAAATTTAAGCTACATAGTTACAGCCAAAAAACCCACCCCATAGTCACATTCTCAGAGATGTAAGGCAGCAGAGGAAGGAATAATGAATCTTGAAGACTTATCAAAAGAAATGACCAAATCTGAAGAGCAGAGAGAAAAGACCAAGGGAAAGTGAACAGAGAACTGTGGACACCATTCTGTATGCCTCCATGTAATGAGAGCCTAAAGGCACAAGGCAGGGAAGAGAGACATGTGAGGGGCTGGCGGTGGCTCTGTGGGAAGGGCTTGCCATGCCAGCATGAGGACCTGAGTTTGGATTCCCAGCACCCAAGTTCAAGTTGGGTACGGTGGCAGGCACTTGCCATCCCTGTGCTGGGGAGGCAGAGACAGGACAGCCAAACCCATGAGATCCAGCATCAGTGAGGTGGAAAGCAGAAAGGGAAGGCACCCAACAATGGCCTCTAGCTTCCACATGCATGTGAACATGCATAGTACACACAAATACACATTTAAGGAGACGCTTGAAAAGGCTACGGCCAATCTATAGATCCAGGAAACTCATCAAAACAGGATCAAGTCAGAGAGCCACAAGACCCCTTGCGGTTAGGCTGCCAAAATACAAGGAGGATTTTGAAGGCAGCAAGATCATGCACAAAATATTCCAAGTAAGAGTGACAACCGACTTTTCCCAAGAAATCACACAAGCCAAAAGGCAGTGGGACGACATAGTCAAGGTTGAAATGGAAAGCAAAGGTCAACAAGGTCTGGTGGTTCCTCTGTAAGCCCAGCTCTGATGGAGGCTGAGACAGGTGTCTGGGCTAGAGTAGGTGGCTAGCCCAGGGCACTTCGTGAGACCTTGCATCAAAGTGAAAAGTAGGATGAGGCTGTAGCTCAGCCCAGTGCTTGCCATCTGGAACAAGAGAGTGGGCGCATCCTCAGTACTCACCTCGGCTGAGGGCCGGGAGGTTCTTGTGAGAGGCCTGGTTCCTGTACATGGACTCACCTCAGCAGGGAACTAGGCAGGAGGCACAGCTAGTGCAAACAACTCACAACAGGCCCAGTACAAACAGCCTACACAGGAGCTTGAAGTAGTAATAAAACCTCCCCAAAAGGGCTGGGAAGATGGCTCAAAGGTTAAAGGCGCACACTTGCACAGCCTGCTGGCATGTGTTCGATTTTCCAGCACCCACATAAAGCCAGATACACAAAGTGGCACACGCATCTGGAATTCATTTGCAGTTGCAAGAGGCCATGTTGAGCATATTTCCCCAACCCCCTCTGCTTGCAAATAAATAAAAATATTTTTAAAAAACTTCCCAGCTAAGAAAATCCATGACTTGAAGCACTCACTGCTGAATTCTATCACACACTCCAATTTGAGATATACCAATTCTCCTCAAATTTATCCCATAAAATGGAAAAAGAAGAAACACCACTGAACTAATTTTCTGGAAGCCATGATACCCAAACTAGTTAAGCTGAGAACAAAGTAGCCAGTGGCCAGTTTTCTTGGTGGACATGGTCGCAGATTCTCAACTAAACGGCCTGCAGACTGAACTCAGCATTAAAGATCATCCACCATGAAGATGAGGCTTCACTCTAGGGATGTCCTGCTGGTTGACACACAACTAAACGGATATACAGAGCACAAGAGCAGACTCCAAGGTAAAACTCACATGTCTTAATCAATGCAGAAAAGGCCTTTGATAAAGTTCAACAGCCTTCATGATGAAGTCTGAAGAAATTAGCAAAAGGAGAATTCCTCAACACAATAAAGGTAATGTAAAAACCTTCCAAAGCGGAGAGAACCGAGTGCACCTCCTCTCCAACAAGGACAAGAGTGTCCACGCTCTGCTCATATTCAATGTTGCGTCAGATGTCTTAGTGCACACTAGAAAGATCCAGGGGGAGTCTACTAAAACCTCTTTGTTTAAAGAGCTCCACTGAGGCAGCGTTTGCTCCACAGCAACCACAGGTGCAGAAGTTATGGAGTGGAAGCAAGGCACACCAGAGGCCACCTGTCCAGGGCTTTGGTGACAGGCTGAGTGAGGGGTTTGGTGCTGGCAGTCCCCAGTAAGAGGCAGGCCAGGACCAAAGCTGAGACCTGTTCTTCCTGGTACTTTAATCAAGAAGACATGAGAAATCAAACCCAATTTAAAATTCTATCAGTCATCTTATCCAGGAAATTCAGTGTGCACGTTCTTATGTAATGTATATCTGAAGCCCTGGTAGGCAGGTGAGGCCTCTTCAGTGTACTGTGTGTGCCAGTGCCAATAATGAGGGAGCTCCCAACACAGGCACTGGTGAGCCCCAAGAGTAAGTACACCAACCACAACTCTCCAGGAGCCAGAATTTGTGCCAAATTGAATGTCACCATCACTTCCCGTCTCTTAGGGTATATCACACAAATCTCATAGCAAGCAACTGTGGGGTTCATAACCAGTGAGTTCTGGGAAAGTGTCAGTAGACAAGAAATAGCCCACGCAGGAAAGGCTTGCTTGCCCACACTTCCCTCTCTGCAAACTCCTGGAGAATTCACTCAACATGGTGGGGAGGCGGAGACCTAAATAAAGAGCCAAGGTCACAGGGTGCACTTGCCCACTCATAACTGCCAGCCACCCCAAGGACGCCACCAGAGCACGGAGTCCCCAGCCGCAGCCTAGAGACTCAGGTTTTGTGACCTCTGGGGCCCACAGGTGCTGGTTCTGTGAACACGGCAGGCTTTGGGGACAGAGCCCCAGGCAGGAAACCCACCTCCACTGTGCCTGGCCAGGCTCCTGCCATGCAGGCCCTCCATCATCTCCTGTAACATGAAGCCCAGTGGGTGACAAGTGGCCCCCAAACTGGTACTATACATTTTCCATTCAGCCAAAATGACTTTTCTTCAAGAAATTAACCCTTCTGACACTGTGGCTAGCCAGAGGCATCCTAGGCCAGCTGGGAGTTTCCTTGCTCCTGGGGCCTGACCCATTGCTGAACATCACCTACAGCAAAGGCTACGCCCACACTCACTGTGGTGGTTCGAACAGGTGTCTCCCACAAACTCACGTTTTGAATGGTTGGTTCCCAGCTAATGGCAGTTTGGAGGGTAGAGCCTTGCTGTAGAAGGTGTGTTGTTGGGAACAGGCTGAGGAAGGTCACGGGCAGTTCCCCCTTGCTAGAATTGGCTCTCCTGCTGCTGTTTGCCACCAGCTACGGCAGAGGTGATGTCCAGCCTCGGCTCCCATCTCTCCCCTGCCATCATGCAGCTTCACCTCGAGACTGTAAGCCAAGAAACCTTTCTTCCCATAAGCTGCTTTTGGTTGGTGCTTTGTCCCAGCAACAAGAAGGTAATGACAACACCCACCAAGCCTTTGGCAGCACCAAGAAGGCAGTCAGGTGCCCGCCACACAAGGGCAATTCTCCAGCTCCACTCACGACAGCCTCCTGGTAGCCGCCTGGCCCAGAGTGCCCGCTTTCTGCTCCGTAGTCACAGCAGGGAGCAGCTGGGAGGGGCGTCTCAAGCTGCCTGTCTTGACCCTCACCCCGCTGACTGGACAGCCACAGCACCAGAGTGTCCTCCAACCAGCAGTGGCCTCGGAAGGCCCCAGTTTATACACAGCCATCACCATGCTCCCCTATGCTTCTCTTTTCCGGGGTGCTCAGCCTAGCTTCTTAGACACACCACCAAATTGGCTAAAGCTGTGAAGCCGGCCTCCTGGTCCACTGAAGTATGAATCACCATCAGCACCGCTGCACGAAGTCTCATCAATGGCAAGTACCGAAGGACTACATGCAATCTGACAGGGTCTCTGCAAAGACAGACCAGCAACCGTGAAGAAGCCTCACCGTGGTCTCGCCACTAGCCAGGAAGCAAAGCTTGTCTAAGAGCTCCCGGGTGCCTTCCAGAAAACTGACCTGGTTGCCACCTGAAAGAAACTACAATGTTAAGAACTGGAACCAACCTCTAGTGAGTGTGCCTGGAGTGGTGAGCCAGAGTCCCTTGAGAAGTGTGGCTACACTTGAGAGCGTGGGGCACAGTGAAGGCCAGGTGCTCAGTACCCGCAGCTCACGAGTCCAGTGTTCACCCACCATGCTGTTCCACTCCGGTGTCATTAAACAGGATTCCTGCTCTCTGCCAAGTTTAAAAGCAGAACGAACAACCCCAATCCCTGGTCTCTGGAGAAGGCATGAGTGCCAAGGGGCATCCCTATCATCTGCCTGCTGGTGTCATGTGAAAAGCACTTTCTTCTCTCTCCAAGTCACATGACTGAACTGTCAGGACAAAGGAGAGCAGTTCTTTCCGTTGACATCTGCACACCTACCCCAGCCTTGGGCTAATGTAGTCTGGCTGTGGGCGAACTCTACCCAGTGAACAGCTCGGGGCCTCTGCTCTGGCCTCCTCCTGGTACCACAAGAAACTCAGTGTGGATTTGTTTTGTGAATGCCAGGGAGAGTAAGACAGTGCCTGTAAAGTGAAGGAAGGGTTCCTGAGTCATTACCATGACAACACTCAGCCCCCAAGTGTCTCCTGAAAACAAATCACATGCTGGGCTGGGGAGATGGCTCACTGGATAAAGCCCTTGCCATACCAGCACAAGGACCTGAGTTTGGATCCCCAGTAGCCACATAAATACTCTGGGCATGGTGACCCCAGAGCTGGGAAGATGGGGTCAGGGAATCCCCGAGGCTCACTGGCTAGTCTACTTAAACAGGCAAGCTCTGGGTTCAGTGAAAGACCGGAAGAAGACCATGAAAAAGCAGCCATTTGAAAGTAATTCTAGGGCATGGGATAGATCTTTTATTATTTGAGAGTCTGTGTACTGGTGAACCAGGGCCTCTTGTTACTTAAACTCCAGACACATGCACGACTTTGTGCATTAGCTAATATTTTATTGTTTTCTGATAGATATTTTTAAAGGGGGGGTTTAAGCGGCCTTCTGGCCCACCTCCTAAAGTAACCCAAATCACAACCTAGATCCTGCTTGTGTTATATAGAGGCTCTTATCAGAATACTAACAACTAATGACATTCCAATGTTTTTCTCTCGTGACATGTCTGTAATTAATGCACTTTGAGAAAAATGATCTTCATGGTAATCTTCATGCAGGCCAATCTATACTGGCATGCTTGCTAGTTAATACTTAACGAGCTCAGCAGACAACGACCTGATTATTTGAAAATATCAGTCTGCTAAGATCTTTGGACCCTAAGCAAGAGCCGATGTAGGGCACATCATTCCAGTGGAAGTTAAGGACACGTGAGGAAAAAGGCCAGCAGCCAGTCAGCGACAAGCCCATAGCAAAACACACATTTTCTGTCAACACTGCACTGCTCTATCCCATTCTCCCTAGTGGTGCTTCCTGATGAACCACAGGCTTGAACCACGGGAGACAATCCAGTCACCACAGAATACAGAAACTCCATATGATCTTTTAAGTCACAGAAACCACCCACAAAAAAAATCGGACCTTTTTAGATAGACTTCTGTGTTGTTGAGGTAGGATCTCATTAATTAGCCCAGGCTGGTCTTGAACTTGTGGGTCTTCTGCCTCAGCTTCCCAATCACCAAGAGCACAGCAGTGTGAAGACTGAACTCTCATTTGGTTCTTTTTCTCTGGCTCTCTCTTTCTCTCTCTCTCTCTTGCCTCAGAACGTTTCTTAGAGTTCTCTTTCCCTTTCTTAAGTTGTAAGTGACTTCAAGCCTCTAAGTGTCATGCTCAGATAAGGAGAAATGTTTTTCCTCCTTGGTTTGCTCCCATCTCCTGAATACTGTACCAGACCAGCCACTCTCCCTTCCTGAGTCTTCCTCCACCTAATCAGGACAGACAGCTACATCCACTGCAATCCTGGCAGCGTCAGGAGAAGCAGAGAGGTGCCACACTGGAGGACAAAGGTTGCTGTGTACAGGAACCCATACAGCCTCCCGTTCCGACCCACTGGGCTTGGGGTTTAGCAGGTCAGTTCTGAGAAGAGAAAAAGCAAGCTGAAGGAAAGACAGAGAAGTGGGCAGGCCCTTTCTCACACTTTGTAACACCCAGTGTCTGAAATCACTACAGTATCTGCTTTCATGTACTCTCCAGTGACTTAGATAGAACTCCTTAAGAAATTTTTTCTTAAAATTAAATGGTTAGCCAGCATCGGGAGAGTGGCCTATGAATCTATGGCAAGAAAAGTCACTAAGGACACTTCATAATCTCTTCCCATTAACACCATCATTTTGTATCTAGTCACAATGGAAGTGACATTGCACCTTGGCATGGGCAGGACACAATGGCACAGAAACCTTTAGAGACTAAGAAAACAAGTCACTGTTTCATTGCAAATTATCACGCATGACCAGTAAACAAGCCTGTCCACCATCAGATATCCTCATCAGGGAGCAAGCGTTAAGTCTAGTAAGCTCTGTTACATGACACCAATCAGTAAACTGTCAGGTGGATCTGCACCCTGGCAGTACCCTCACCTTGGCACAAGGCAGAGGGGCAGTGATGGCCGGCAGGCAGCTCATTTACCACGACCTCCCTTAAGAAATTAGAGATCTGAGACTCGGAAGTGACCTCATATATGAAAAAAGTTTTAAATTAAGTCTATATGCTTCCGAACAACAAAGAAGGCACAGAGATGGGGATGCAAAGCATAGGGTCTGCAGGCCAGTCTGTAGCAAACACCAGGAAGAGTTCTGTCTTTGGTGTGAAGTCAAGCAGAGCTAGCTGAAGTCACCTGAGATTGCTGTAGCCTCCATTTCAGTTAACCTTAGCTCTTGTCCTGCATCTCATACACCCCGAGCAGGCCTGGCCACAGGTCTGTTAAAGGCTGCTGTTAGGACAGCCTCCACCTCATTACAGGCCACCTGGGAGCGTCATTCTCTCTCTCCACCTGTCAACTTGGCCACGTGTTGGGGAGAGCTTCATGGCACTACAGTCCTGGCCTGCTTGGACTGATTCTCCACCACCAACACTGTTCTAGAACTCTGACATGGAGGTGCTTGATAGAATCAGCATGGAAAACTCCTCTGAAGTCAACATACAGTGATTTATTCAAAAAGGATAAGTAAAAGAAAAATTCAAGTCTTCTTTACACTAATTTTATTTATATTTGGTAATTTTCACTTAGTATCTATTATTTTTTTTCAGGCTGAGACATACAGTATGTCTGTTTATATGTATACAATCACTCAGAGATTTTATTTGGTATAACTTCACATTTTTGGTATACAGAAATAATTTTATTGTTTTAATGCAGCACATAGACATATAATCAATAGTTTTCCTAGAGTGTGCAATGTATAAATTATTCACATTAAAAAATTAAGAACAGAAAGCCTCATATGCAGAAAATATTTAAAAACATATAGCTAATTTTAATCTGTTTTGACAATATATACTAGGAGCTTTATAAATCTGAATAATTACGACATAACACACATTGCATGAGTACATGGATGGCCTGTTCCAGACGCTACACATTACATACCACTTACTCTCCACTTTGGCTGTTGTATTCCAGGTGCCGAGGCATAGGGTGATCTGAAAGATGCTTCCAGAAGCCCATTATTACAGAGCATTATAAGACTTGCTGTTTCTCTTACTCTCCTTTGTAGCGAGGGGGTCTTTTCTCTTTAAAAGCAAGAAGACCTTCAAGTCTGTCTTTTGTTGAGATGGTCTGAGAAAAATAAAACATTACGTATACTAAAAATGAAAAGCACAGCAGTAAGTATATGAAGTACTCCCTACAAACACCAACCAGAAAAACGTCTTGCAGTGCTGAACAAACAAACCTCCCAAGTATGTAGCCAAACTACTGTTACTTCAAATGGTTTTCCCTTATCAAAAACACTTTTAAAAATGGAAAGATTTTGTTTTTCAGAGGTGAGATTTACAGAATAAATACCACAGAAAGTGTTCCCTCCAACCAGCCCCATTTGTTAACATCTGGCACAAGCGGGAAAGCAGTGTCCACTTTGGGATTAACTGACGTCCTGTTCTCTTTAGGGTGTGCCCCTGGGTGTGTCCTTGGGCTGACAAAGGTATGATGTCCTATGTTCACCACCAGTATTCTACAGAGCAGGGTTTAAAATTTTTTTTTGTTTGCAAGCAAGAGCCTTTGACCACTGACCCATCTCTCCAGACCCAGATGTATCCCTTTTTCTTTCTTTCTTGTGTGTTCTTTCAACAGCGAGGACTCTTGCATTATGTTGAAAAGGTGCAGCCCGTTGAGCATGATGTCAGAGCATTTTCACATGGATGTTCTTAGCAAGGTGCGAAAGTTCTGCTCTTCTCAGTGTGTTTTGATCACAAATGCTTTATTTTGCATCTATTGATATGATCATGCAATTTTCTTGTTTAGTCTACTAAAGTGATAGATTACATTTACTTATTTCAAAAGATTACCAAACTTTGCATATGTGAATAAATCCCAATTGGTTGGGAGTAAAAGTGTATTAGTTTTTATTTAATTGAATATTTTATCATTTTCTGAAAGTATTTTTGAGCCATATCCATGAGACACATGTCTAAAATTTTTATTTGTTATGTCTTTGGCTTAGTTATTGGGATTGCAATGGCCTCAAAAAATAAGTTAGAAATGTACCTTCTGTATTTATTTTGGGAAGACATGGTAGAAAAGTAGTCTTTCTAACTTAAATGTTTGGCCAAATGCACTTTTTATTACGTGTGTGTGTGTGTGTGTATTTGTTTGTTCTTGGAGTTGAAGCCATCCACTTCTGACACATGTGTAACTTACTGCACTCATAACTTGTGCTCATCAAGGGTAGGTGATTTATACATCATGTATGTATGTATGTATGTATGTATGTTCGTTTGTTCTAGGAGTTGAAGCCATCCACTTCTGACACATGTACAATTCACTTCACTCATAACTTATGCTCATCAATAGTAGGTGATTTATATATTCAGGCCAGAGGAAGAGTAACTCACTCCCAACCCCATCATGTTTACATGGGATCTGATTGTTTCTAACTTTCAGGAAAAGTAGAACAAGGGTTTTTTTTTGTTACTTTAGGTGCCCCAAAACAAAGTTCTATCTTTCAAGAATAAAAAAAGTGACTCTGAGTTGATCCAGAGCAGGAAAATAAAGCAAAATGAAATAATACAAACCCTATTGTTCTTTATATAAAATGAAAACTTCAATTTCATTAGTGATTTTTCAGTGAGAAGGCTCAGAACCTCAGAAAAACCCGGAGCGTCCCCAGTGCTCTCACTGTGTGGCAGGCAGGCAGGTGAAACCATGACTTCTAGCCCATCTGCACCACCTGGAGTGGGACGGGTACTCTTCTCATTGGTCTAGGATTCATTTGAACCACACACAAAGTCCACACAAGGAGGAAGGTACACGCACACTGAAGTTGTGACATTACATACCTGAGCATAACAAGCTTCTTCTATAGCTAACCCAGTTACCAAGTCCACCTGAGGAGAAAGCACGCTTCATTTTAGCACACCGGACTTTGAAGAACATGTAAGTTCAACACAAATCAATGCCCTTGTCCCCCAATAAGAGAACACTTTAATACAGTACAAGTGATCAGAAGTGGAGTCAGCATGAGATCTGCGGCCAGGCTTCCTGGGTTCACATGCTGACTCCACCACTCAAGAGCTGTGTAACTTGGAAGGTTGGAGACATTTCTGAACAAGGGGCTAATAGCAGTACTCACCAAATGCAGGCACTGTGAAGAGTAAGTGAAGCTTTTATAAAGCAGCAAGTAGAGATAAAGCCTGGCACGTGGTAAGGACCATCTACAGTGTTTGCTATTAATGTGAAAGCACTGAAATAATAAATCAAATACTCGCAAATTTAGGAAATTGAATTTCCTGAAAACAATCTGATCAGCCCAGGCAGATTAAGAGGCTCCTGTCTGCAAGGAGGGGACCTTTCCTCAGATTCACATAATTTACCTGAATATAAAAGCTGTTCAAAGCACAAGAGTACTTGCACTGCCCCCTGCTTCCCACCTGTGGTCTAGGGTCCAGCTCCTTTGCAATCGGGTCTCTGGGGTGACTCCACACACCCTAAAGATACTTATGTGTTTTTCCAGAGAAGACACACTGAGCATTACAGGTAGAGTGACACAGCACAGAGCTAAGACGTTCTCGAAATGCTTTGATGATGTGGGTACTGAGGAAGCAGGATGCCTCTGACCTTTGGTTTCCCGAGTGACTAGCCAGGGAATCAACTAACTCAACAGAAGAGAAAACAAATTTGTCACAGGAGGGAGAATATTTTGAATTCTGTGGCTACTATGCTAAGAGGAACCTCAGCAGCTTTCAGTAATAACAACATTAAAAAAATAATATAGAAGTCTAAACATGTTTTCTTCGATAGAAACTCCACTATCCACTCCAGGAACTTACCTCCATCCCTTGATTAATCGCTAATTTTGCCACTCTCATTGCAACAGGCCCCTAAAATTCAAATTAAAGAAACAAATTTTAATTGGTTCTTATGTGTTCAGAAATTCCTAATGCTGTGTCTATGGCACAACCAACAACGGCTGAGATGCTAGATGGTTCCCAACGCTGGGTCTACAGGACAATCAACAATGACTGGAGTTGACAGCAAGCTCAACCTTGGAGGTGGCAGGAAGTGCATTCCAGCTAGAGGCTGAGTGTTCTTCAATAACTCTTCCTACAAGACTTTGGCTCAATGCTTCACTAATTAGTCAATTTAAAATGAGATCAAGAAACTAAATTCACTCCAGAAAGCATGTCTTTCTCTAGGAGAGCTGATGAGAGTTTGGCTTCCATTGGAGACAAGCTACCTTGTCCCTCTCAACCCTTGACCAATCACTAATTTTGCCACTCTCATTTAAAGAAAACAGGCTGGCAGCTAAGGAACCCTGAGCACGGGTATCCTCCTGAAGAGCCAGAATCAGAAGGGTGCCAAGGCTTTCTTTAAACACACCCTTGATTTCAACTGAGCTGGGCTTCAGTCATTAAGTTTTAAGCCCAGGGAAGTCATTAAACCAGTATCTCCCTAGACCATAATACTTGTAACCTTTAACTTCTCTTCAGGTGGACATGTCCTCTAAATATCTTGGGAAACACCACAGTTCCATTGAGCTTTAGGTCTTCCCTTCCCACTAAGGGGGAGGCTCGGTATGCCTCCTCTCCTGGGAGAGTGAGTGACAGGAGCTAGGTCCTGAGCAGGCCAGCTGCTTCTAAAGCTGACTAAGAAGGACCAGAACTGGGCCGAAGACATGGCTTAGCCAATAAAGCACTTGCTATTCAAGCTGAAGACTGAGCTTTGGATACCCATAACCTGTGGATGGCAGCCAATATGTAACCCCAAAACTCAAGAGGCAGAGAGAGGAAGATTTCTGGGACAAGATGGCTACCTAGACTAGAGAAACCAGTGCGCTCTGGTTCAAGGAAGAGATTCTGCCCCAGTAAGTGAAATGGAGGGTGACTGAGGTAGACATCCATGTCAGCTTCTCGCTTCAACACTCATTCTCATGTACATGTATCTGTACACATGCACGCAGGCACGCACGCGCACACACACACACTCACACACACAATTAAAAAGGAGGACACCTGGCAATAAGCCCTGGCTGACAGCTCTTGGACAAGACCAAGAGGGTCACAGGAGAGAGCAAGGGTGCTCGTGTGAGGACCAAGAATGTCTTCTGAGACTGTTACAGAGCACTGGACTGGACCTACAAGGTTTTTTTTGACCCTCCACGGATGCACTGCCCTACACGGTCATGAACCCTATTTTAGTAAGGACCTAGAGTAGGAGGAATTTATTTTCACTCCACAAATAGTTAGTTAGGAGATCCATAACACCAAGTTCCATCAAGGATTGTTGCTAATTTACATGGCAAAGGAGTCTCTTTCTCTTTAGTTAAGCTGTATTCAGATCAAAGGGATACTCAAAACTGAGCAACAGAGAAGGAACTGGTTAGGACAGGACATGGATGCTCTAGCATTGCTCATGCAGTCTAAACGAGCAGTGTCCAGAGTTGCAGGTGTATCTGTGAGGAGGTGCTCTGTGTACGGAGTAGTGAAAGCAATGCCAAAACACCAAGGAAACAAACAGACTGCACAGCAACAAAGACAGCTTCTCCCGCAGCCCGTCCCAGTGGCTGCTGCAATGAAAGACGGAACAGACTCCTGGTTCCCAGGGCAGCGGTGCTTCAGCATGTTTTGACCAGGGAGGAGTCCAGGGAAAACATCTTTCTATCTCTCCATGGTAGCTGCTGAGATTGGATAATTTAGCTGGCAAAGAAGTTAAAACTATCTGCTAGGAAGACATGTTCTATGTGTGAAATATTATCAAGAGTTTAGCTCCAGTGTGGCTCTCAGATGGTCTTCATCTTAATTTTAATTTCAAAGGATCTTCATGGTAACCCAACATAGCATTTCTCGTTTTATAGCTGCTGTGCTGGCTTTCTTGTGGACAACAGACCACACTAACCTAAGGTATGGGAGACAAGCCTGCTTTGGGTGATGGTGAGACAAAAATCCAGTTGCAAGTACCTGAGGTAGAAACTCTCTCGCCAGGTCCAGGGCTTTTCTGTACGCAGCATCCCCCTCCTGGTTCTGCTCCAGCACATGGCTGATCAGACCCACCGCCTTGGCTTCTTGTCCGTCAAGCACTCTGGCAGAGAAGATGAGCTCCTTGGCCAGGGACATCCCGATGGCACGGGGTAGCCTCTGTGTGCCCCCTGGAAAGGAAAAGAGATGAAGAAAAGGCAGGAGATAGTTTGAAATGGTTCCTTTATTTAAAGAATAAAAATACAGGGCTGGAGAGATGGCTCAGCAGTTAAGGCATTTGCCTGTAAAGCCTACCAACCCAGGTTCAATTCCCCAGTACCCATGTAAAGCCATATGCGCAAAGTGGCACATGCATCTGAAGTTCAATTACAGTGGCAAGAGACCATGGCACACCCATTCTCTCTCTCTCTCTCTCTCTCTCTCTCTCTCTCTCTCTCTCTCTCTCTCTCTCTCTCTCTGTATGTGTGTGTATAAATAAATAAATTTTACTTTAGTAAAAATAAAAGCAACTATCATGAAAACTGACTTTGCTATGTGCTATTTTCTCAGTACACACACCACAGCCCCTATTGGCATCTCCTTTTGAAGACACTCATTCAATTGGACATTCCCACCTCCCCCCGGGAGCCAAGAAAACCCATGTGGTAGAGTCAGGACCATGTACTTCAGATCAGTGTTGACAGTTCCTACCTTAGGAACTTTGGGAACGGATTAACCCTTCAACTCCAAGGGGATGCAGTGGGTTAAAGCCTAATTTAGCCAGGCATGGTGGCATATGCACTTGGGAGGCAGAGGTAGGAGAATGACTGTGAGTTCGAGGCCAGACAAGGACTACAGAGTTTCAGGTCAGCCTGGGCTAGAGCGAGACTCTGCCTTAAATAAACGAACAAGCCTACCTTAGGGTAACTTGGGTCAGAGGCTAACTCATTCACTTCATCTCTATTCACCATAGTATCGAGGATCCCTTCCAGGGTGAAGGCCAGGACCTCACCAAGCAGAAAGCTGGACAGAGCAGGTAACTTAGGCCTAGCCTCCCTCTCTACCAAGAAGAGTACGGAACCGCCACAGCGTGAGGATTCATCCACACCTGCTCTGAAGTGGCTGCTGGGCTGCCAGGGCACTGGGGCCAAGTTTCAGAGACAGGAAATAGATGGCTCACTGTCTACTCAAGTCCGCTGGGCTTCGTTTGGCCCACGAAAGAATATACCTTTTCTCCTGCCAGTAGTTAACAGCATATAAAAGTTGATGGGGCCTGGTGGGGTGGCACACGCCTGTAATTCCAGCACTCTGGAGGCCTGTCATGAGTTCAAAGGCAGCCAGGGTTATCTGGCAAGATCCTTTCTCAAAACAAAACAAAACAAACAAACAAACAAAAAAACACAACACACAACCTACCAGGATGGGAGGTTGTATCCTCAGAACTATTTTCATTACAAAGTCAAAGGCAAAAGTAGAAAATAGAAAAGTCTCTACCCTCGAACATCCAGCACCTCAGACCAAGCTCTTGCCTGCCTTTAAAAAGACAGTGAATTGGGCTGGAAAGATGGCTCAGAGGTTAAGGCACTTGCCTGAAAGCCTAAAGACCCAAGTTTGATTTCCCAGTACCCACGTAAAGCCAAATGCACAAAGTGGCGCGTGCACCTGGAGTTCATTTTCAGTGGCTAGAGGCCCTGGTGCACCCGTTCTCTGTCTGTCTGTCTCTCTGTTTGAAAATGAATGATAAGAAAGACAGTGAATCATTTTTGCTCACATCTCTCTGAAAAGTAGGGTAAGAAAATAAGGACCAAAGATTCCAAAGGGCACATTTGCATCTTTCTCCACGTGCTCAGCTATGTGCTCTGAGGACGCTGCTCTTGGTAGGCCCCATGAAGAGCCACAGCTTGGGTTCAGAAAATGAACTTTCAAGAAACCCTCAGTGACCTGGAAATAGACCAACATCTAAGGAAAGAGTTCTGCTTCTATAAAATGCAACTATTGCAAAGTGCTTAGCCAGCACTTTGACCACGTGTGAGACCACGTGTGCTCTTCAGGTGTTAAGAACAAAGCACTCACATCACACTGTGAACATAAAGCTGCTCTGATAGCAAAGACTGACCAGGGAGCTCACGGAACAAAACCCAACGGCAGCTGGCTGGAACACAGCCATGAGTGGCACGACCCAGACCTTGACCCTCTTGTGTTTGCACCTCGCTACCCTCGTCCAGGTTGGGGGAGTTTCCTGTATGATTTCTACCTCTTTGGCATTCTTAAGTCCCTCTCAAACCTAAAGCCTTTTGAATGCTGCCCCAGCATTTCCATGGCCTTCATTCCTCTTCTTTCTCCATTTTCAAGCAGCATGCCTTGAGTTGATATGTGCTCTTTCTGCTGCTGATGTCTTCTACTGATTTTTAACTTTGTTTAGCATACTTGCAGTTCAAGGAGTTAGTTTTGTCAGGAGCTTCCATCTCTGTTAGTTTCTCTCCAAGGGCTGAATCGCACTTTCCTTAAGCAGCTGCTTTAAGTTCTCCGGCAGAGCTCACCCATACTAGCCGCTGTCTGGCTGACAGGCTTCTGCTGGATTCCTTGGACTGTGAAGCCAAGCCTGCTCCTGAAGTTTCTGATACTTGCATGTGGGTGCTGAAGGCCTGAGTACTCATTCCAGCTTTGAAGTCTGGCTTTTTCTGTGACTCTCTCCCCAGAGTTTCAATCAGGCTGTTTCTTTCCTTTGAGTATTTACTTCCACGACTTCAGTATCAGATGCCATCAGTGCAGCCTCTCTGACAACCGGGTGCTGGTGTGGTTCTGTCAGCCCTAGAGGGCAATCCCAGACCAAGTCAACTCCAAATCTGCAATTGGTGTGTTGTCTAGCACCATGGAGACGTACCTAGAAAGAGTGGCTTATCACAGCCAGTCCATCCCTGGAGCAAGAGAAAGCCCCAAAGTACCATCTCTAGCTCTGCACTGTGCTTGGAAACTGGA
The DNA here is from genome assembly GCA_004024765.1 of Zapus hudsonius. Classification (NCBI taxonomy): domain Eukaryota; kingdom Metazoa; phylum Chordata; class Mammalia; order Rodentia; family Dipodidae; genus Zapus; species Zapus hudsonius. The sequence goes on along the minus strand of PVHP010009479.1, from coordinate 26,787 downwards.
ATTCCATTTGGCCTGGGAAGAGCATTGATGAAGTAACTAGTTTCAATAACACACATTTCACATCTTGAGCCCAAGCCTTCCACTAAGACTAGAGCGGCTCACCCAGCTGCTGCGGTCATTGCTGCACAGAAAGGAACATGACCAAAGCAAGCTGATGGGAGGAATGGGTTTATTTTGGCTTATAGACTCGAGGGGAGACTCCATCCTGGCAGGGAAAATGATGGTATGAGCACAGGGTGGACATCACCTCCGCCACAGCACTGAAAACAGCGGCAGGAAGGTGTGCCAAACACTGGCAAGGGAAGCTGGCTAGAACCCCCATAAGCCCGCCCCCAACAACACAGCTCCAGCGAGGTTCCAATACCAAACTGCCATCAGCTGGGGATCAAGCATTCAGAACACATTTGATTGTGGAGGCACCTGGATCAAACCATGACAGCTTCCTTCTGATGAGATGGACTCATGGCCAAAGACTGCTGCCGTAAGCTACATGGACACCGACTAAATGAAAGTCTACTAGGTTGGGGGCACGTCTCCCCCTGAAAGCAGAGCTGTTGAAGCCATCAGGATCTTTCCAGTGGGAGGTTTGGCCATCCTAGCACTGAGCTTCCAAGCGAAGTCCTACTGTTTACTCCCTTGCTCTACCCGTCTACTTAGGTCTCTCGATGCTCCGCTGCCCAGAGACTGGCTAGTGGGATGATGGCAGTTTTAGGCTGCTGGTGGCCGTATGGGGCTCTCTCTCCCACCTCCGCAGGACTGCTGGGCAAAACCACACATGAGCTGTTACCAAGAGGTGAATTAGCAAGGTTCTCTTTTTCACCTTCTAGTGATTTCTACAACTTGGCAGGCAGAGAGCAAGCTGAAGCTTTGACAAGCACAAAAGAGAAGGAAAGCTGTGTAATAGCCCATGCTGACTTGAACCGAGCCGATGCCATCCTGCGTGCCTCACCAGCACTCACTCAGTCACTCGTCTGCTTTCTGTGAGGTGGTCCTCTGTAAGGAGTGATCGTCACAGAGAACTATGGAGTTGGAACTTAGCTCAGAGGGAGGAATGGGAGGTGGACAGAAAAAAGGAAGGTCCAGAAAGACACTAAGCACGGCCAATAATCTCGGCTTGCCTCTCACTGCTAGAGCTTGGTCTCATGTCATCACAGAAGGCTAGGAAATGCAGTCTCCTTGCTATGTGTTCGCCAAGGCACAGGGGAGAAAACCCTTTTTCCAAAAAAGTGAAAATGGGTAGGGATTAGCAATGACTACTGTACATGGTGAAACATATTTAGTCATAAATCAAAAGTTATCTGATTGTCTCTCGTTAGATTGGCAGGTCAGTTAATTGAGTCCCTCAGAAATCAAACTGCCAAAAATAATTAACCCTGATTTAAAGCCTCTGCAGCCTGGTGTGTTGCCTTTATTCAATTAGAAAGGCCACTGTCTGGGGGCCTCAGGATCCCATACTAGCTCATGGTCCAGTGGTGGTGGTGGGGGAAGCGAAGAGAAGGAAGCCCCAAGCACCACCGCTGGTCCAAGGTACATGGACAAATAGCCCAAGAAAGAGAAGCCAGTGTGCTCTGTGCCCTGCCCTTCCCTCCAAGAGGAAGCCTTGAAAGAGGGAAGAGAACCTTCTTAGAAGCTACAGTTTTAGAAGCTACATCTGGAATCAGTGGCTCTGGTGGACTCAAAGGTCATCAATGCCATATCTGGAGTCAGAGAAGAATCAGAATGTAGACAATGGAGTAGAGAGAGAGGAAGAGGGAGGGGGAGAAAGCGGGAGGAGAGAGGAGGGAGAAGGGGAAGACAGGGGAGGGAGAGAGATTGCTTTTTTGTGCTTACATCCCATTAGGGATGGTCCTCACTCTGGAGCTGCCTGGCTCAGAGAAGGCAGTAAGCTCTGGAAAGTCAACCAGGTAGAGGGAGGTAACAGGCAAAAGCATCCTCATGTGGCTCAGGGTCACACAGAAACCACAAGAAGAAAACAAACATCTTTATATTTCAGTTGAGTTTGGAACAATAAAGTCACACAGTACACAGGGGTCATTTACTGATGATTAGCACTGACCTCAACTTCTAGGAGTAAATGTGACTTTTGAAGGACTTAAAGCCCTCTCTCATGGACAGCCCTGCTGACATTATTTTCTCTGTGAATGGTAGGAAGAAACACCACAGTGTTATGATGCCCTTTGCAACAGACCCTGCAAGCTCTGTTGTCTGAGGCTCTAGCTAGCTCAGGGCTTACAAAACAGACTTGTTGCTTTTATAACACAAGACCCAGGAGCTTAGAAGAGTGAACCATTGCACCAATCAGGGCACACTTACATATTGTCTCAACCACATAAAAACCATAAAAATATCTAGTTTCAGTTTGTGAATACTGAGAGGTTTTAAGCATGTTATAAAGCAACGAGAGAGCAGAAAGGAGGGAGAAACAGAAACAAAAAGACACACAGAGTTCAACCTGGCTGTTGCTAATTAATTTTTAAAATATTTTTATTTATTTATTTGCAAGCAGAAAGAGATAGAGAGAGGGTGGGTGTGGCAGAGCCTCCAGCTGCTGCAAATGAACTCTAGATGGATGCGCCACTTTGTGCATCTGGCTTTACGTGGGTACTGGGGAATTGAACCTGGGTTGTTGGGCTTTGCAGGAAAGGGCCTTAACTGCTGAGTCATCTCCCCAGCCCATTACTAATGCAGTTTTAAAAATTATTTTTTGCCTTTAATCCCAGCACTTAGGAGGTTGAGGTAGGAGGATCCAGGAGTATGAGTTCAGCCTGGGGCTACAGAGTGAGATCCAGGTCAGCCCAGGCTAGAGGAAGACCCTGCCTTGAAAAAAACTAAAATAATAATAATAATTTATTTGCGAGAGGGAAGAAGAGAAAGAGAATGCAAAGGCCTCTCAACACTGCAGAAGAACTCCACATGCACGTGCCACTTTGTGTACCTTTATGTGGGTGCTAGGAACTCAACATCCAGCCAAGTGCAAGCAAGCACTTTTAGCCCCTGAGCCATCTCTTCCACCCACGGCATCAGTTTTTGTTGTCTTTGAAAACCTTTTTAACGACTACCCCATGCACTGTCAGAGAAAGACACACCAAAGCTTTGTTCATTGCACACAAAGTTATACTTACTTTGTATATGTTTATATGTACTTTTTATGATAAATATTTACTGAAGTATCATTATATAGATTTTAACTTCTTTCTCTGTCCTGCTGGGAATCCAACCTAGGGTCCTGTATATGCCAATCACGTACGTGCCTAAGCCACACCCTGGCCATAACCCAGGACCACCTTTCTGAACTTTTGGAAAAGCATGTCACTAATCATGTGAACATCGATTTGAAGGGCTGCCATGGTTCTTGTTGGTCCACTTTCAACTACCAGCTGCCACCACCATAACCGCATGGTCTTTATGAAGGTCTTAACTACAAACTGGTGTCGTCATTTCTAACAAAGATGGGGGACTGCATTAGTCACTGTGTGTTACAAATGACTCCACAATGAAAACAAACATATCTTATTTCTTGAGTTCTGTGGGTCAGGAAACCAGGACTTTTGGCTCCACATCTCTGGAGGCCACGAATGTCTGCTCCCGGGCTCTGTCCTTCTAGGTGTTGCACCAGTGAGCCGGGTCAGACGCTCTCTTGACATGGCATTGCCAGGGGAGTGATTCAAGGAAGACCAGGCGTGAGAGCAAGGCCACAGCCAGAGGTTCCATGTCTGAGGAGATGAGGAGAGGCCCAGCCCTGCCAGGCACCACAAGACCATGGCCGACCAAGCCAGACATGTGGGAGAATCTATTTTTCTACTATCTCTTTTTCAAAAGCAGTGCCTCACCAGAGAGCCAGCAGAGTGTATTTCCCTAAAGATCAACGTCATCTCTACTCTTTCCGAATCAAGGAAGAGGGGCAGGACATGCTAAGTACTGATCTTTACAGAATACCAGAGTCAGAAAGTCTGCAGACAATACAGGCAGGCATTTCTTTCAGAAGCTCACCTAAGAAAATACACAGTGCCTGCTAATTACAATGAAGAGAAAAGGAAGCGACATGCACAAGGACTTTTTTCTTCTTTTCTAAATGTGTCTCTATGACTTTAATGGTGATAAGAGCAACACTGTATCTCATTACAAAGAGACCTGGAGGATTTCATTCACTGAGTACCTAAGACAGGACTTAAGACAAAATGTGACATCCTCAGTAACTACACACTTTCTCTGCTGTAAAACCCAAGCATCTACATAAATACGCCTCACAAGTTAACGGATATTCTTAGGTAAAATATAAGAGAAAAACATACAAAAACATTTGGTGCTTCTTAAGAGGGGCCAAACACTGACAGAGATGAAGACATGATTTTCATTTTCTGTATCAAAAGTAGTAGCATGGGGGAGGGGGGGAATTGGGGAATTTGGGATAACAACGCATGGTTTGCCCACTAAATAATGTAACTCATTATGGACAATAAATATATATTTAAAAAAAATAGACCTGAAAAAAAAAATAAATAAATAAAATAAAAATAAAAAAAAAAGTAGTAGCATGGTGAAAGTCTGGAGTCCTCATAGCAGCAGCATCCACTGAGGGGTCTCGTGTGCTGTGCAATCTACACAGGGTTTCTTATAATGACACTCTTGTCCTCATTTGACAAAACAGAAAGCCAGGGCTCTGACCACACATCATGAATGAAGCCAGCCTACCTGCTTCCATGGCTTTCCTGCCTCCATGAGCAGGGGCTGGTACTGCACAGCTCCCACAGTTCTCCTCTTTGTGAGTAGAACCAAAGGAAAAGGAGGAACGGCCGTCTCCTATGGGATGTGGCAGAAAGCTTCCACACAGTGGTCGGCCGACAGCAGGGAAGCTGTGCTGGCGATATATGAATCACCTGAGCATTGTCTTCCGAGCAGCGCAGGCCTGCCTGCTCCACTCCCTCCTCTGCCACAGGCCACCTCCAGATGCCCATGGCTTTAAGGCTTGGACTTCCTGAGGCTGACAACTTGGGGCGAGCCTACGTGAAACTGCCCACTTAAAAAAATAACAATTTTTCTTTTGTTTTCACTCTAGCTCAGGCTGACCTGGAATTCGTTATGTTGTCTAAGGCTGGACTCAAACTCACCGCGATCCTCCTACAATTCTCATTTTAAACAGAAAAACAAACAGCAAAATGAGCAAAGTGAAGCAAGCATGACATCTGAAGGGGACGAGAAGTGTAAGGATGAACTGGTACTCATCACTGGAAAACCACAAAGCGTTCTGTAAGATGCCAGGATAAGAAAATGTGACTTCAAAGAACCTACTCAACAACTGTTGTGCATTAGGAAAGTGGGGAGAGCCATTCTCCAGGACACAGCCGAGCAACATGAAGCAACTCTGACTGACTGGAAACAAACTGTTTTTTAAAGCATATAGAGGAACTAGTCAGTTTTCCAAAACTCTGAGCCGCATCTCAAGAAAAACAGACAAACAAGTCAAATGACATTCCCTCCTAGTCCAACCATAATAAAAACAAAACATACCACAAACTCCCTGAGGCCTTATCTGAAGCCATAAACATGACAGCAGGAAGACACTCTGCAGCCTTTCGCCAGACTGTGCACCCCGCTAGTGTTGTCCTCTGTGACAGAGCCTCCCACATGCTCCGTTTCCTTCTTCCTGTGTTTCAGTTACCCATGATTAACCAGTTTGAAAATATTGATAGAAAATTCCATAAATAAATATTTCATAAACTGAAAACTGCTGGCTGAGCAGCTTGATGAAATCTCAAGACCCACACGCTGTCCTGCTCAGGACGGGAGTCGGCCAATCCTCTTCCAGCCGTGGTCACCCCTGGCCCATGCAGCGGCCGCTCAGTCACTGCTCCTGGAGCATGCTGCTGTCTGTGCTGAAGTTCATCTTAGGTATGCACACACAGGACAACAGCACAGAGGACTGACCTGCACAGCACAGAGGACTGACCTGCTTCAGGATGATGCTGGGGGTGTCAGAGCAGACACCTCTCTGCAAACAGCCAGGTAAAGTAATGGTCAAAACTACCACGATGAGGACTGGAGCTGGAGCAGCAGATGAAGTGCTTGCCATGCAAACATTGAGTCCCCAGGTTCAGATCCTCAGACCCCATATAAAAGCCAGAAGACATACTAGTTTCTGGAACCCTCACATGCCAGGGCAAGATAGAACTAGGAGACAAGAGAATTTCCTTGAAGCATGTGGACTAGCCAGCCCAGCCTCACAGTGAGAATGAGAGTCCCTTCCTCAAATGAAGTAGAAGGTGAGGACTGAACTCCAAAGTTGTCCTCGGATGCCCACATGTGTGCTGTGGCACATGTACCCCACCCTTGGGTACATGAGCATGCATGCATACACACACAAAAACATCTGGTCATGATGAATATGGGAATTGCCATCTACAGACCCCTTGCCATGAGATCACTCATTAATAGACCTATAGATGCCTAACCACAGGACAGTTCATTAATAAACCTATAGACCCCTACCCACAGGACTGCTCGTTAATAAATACAGCTCACACTAAAGCATCAATGCATACATTTTTATGCAGTCTTAGCAATTTGATATTTCAAACTATCTTGAGGCACAATTTGGAGGCAATATTTATTCTTAAATTAACCTGTGTAATGTTGGCATAGTTTCCTTCCTACGACATCTCACAGCCAGCTCCTTGTGTGCACTGGGAGTGTGGAGGTGACAGACAGACAAGGCAGGGGAGTTCCTCCAGCTGCGTTCTCAAAGTTCTACACCCACGAGTCCTGGGCTGCATGGAGGGAGGAACCTCTGCACTCCATTGTCCCAAGAGAACATTAAAGGAACTGTGGGACACACTGGTACAGCTTCCTAGTGGGAACAATGAAAGTCTGTCAGCACCGTGACACACACTGGGGTCAACAACAGATTTATAGTGAGAGGAAAATTAGCCCACACAGTAGTTAATGGGCATTTATACATTGTGTATGTGTTGATTGTAAGCTTCAGATGTATACTGCAGATGTTTATAGGGTACTCAGCTCACAGCTTTACAGACCAGCAGCTAATATAGTGAGAATGGTTAAGTACTAAAAGCAAGCTATAGATCGAACACAAACTCCAAAATCCCAATGACATCCCTCACAGAACTACAAAAACAACCCTAAAAATCACATGGAAGTACAAAGTCTCCCTAGCTGCCCAGGCGATCCCTAGACAGAGAGCTGCTGGGAGTGTAACAATAACCGCTCTTAAATTGTATGACAGCCATACTAACCAGCAGCACACACAAAAATAATAAATAAAAATAAAAGGACCCAGAAATAAACCCACACAGTTACAGTCATGTTTTCCGACAAAAGTGCCAAAAATATACATTGGAGAAAAGATAGCCTCTTCAGCAAACTGTGTGGGGAAAACTGGATATCCACATGAGGAAAAATGATACTAGGTTCTGATCTCTCACCCAGCACAAAAATCAACTCAGATAAAGGTATGATCTAAAACTTTGACACTACCAGCAGAAAACACTTCAGGATATAGGCATAGGCAAGGAATTTCTGCAGAGGGACCCAACAGCCCAGGAAATAATAGCAAGAACTAATAAATGGAATTACATCAAATTTTAAAAGTTTCTGCACAACAGGGTTGGAAAGATGGCTCAACAGTTAAATGTGCTTCCTACCCAAACATGAGGGCCTGAGACTGTCCAGGTTCAGATCTCTAGATCACACACACACACACACACACACAAAAAAAAAAAAAAAAAAGATAAGCATGGCCATGTGCACCTGTACCCCAGTACCAACAGGGAGCAGAGACCTGAGAAGGGATGGTGCTCCCCCCCCCAACACACCAGAAACAGGAAAAAGAGACTCCGGCTCAAAGTAGACCAGGCAGAGGTGAGAAAGGACTGGGAAGTGGGACTCTGACACCCCATTCCAGTTACTAAAAGCAAGGGACCCCCCACTCTAGGCAAGCGCATAGGGCACAAGCATGTGTATATACCACAACACATACATAGAACACACTACACATACTTACATAAGCAAAAAATAAAATATAAGCTTTCTACATAATAACAACAAAGACAGCAATGAAGACGCAATGAAAGAAAATCTTTGTCTTGCCAACTAGACATCTGGGTGATATCTATGACATATAAAGAGATTAAAAATCAAACATCCAAAGCTGAGAAATGGCTCTCTATCTGCCAGCACAGCCTCCAGTTCCCCCTCAGAAGGGAGCTCTGCTGTGTCCCAGGAGCTTCACAGATAGCTATCCTGCCACACAAACATTTTTTCCTGCAGGCCAACAAGCAAACCCTGGGTTCAAGTGAAAGACCCTGTTTCAATAAAGAAACAGCAATGGGGGAAGATGCTAACAAAAGCCTCAACCTCTCAGCTGTGCAGAATGTACCAGCATACCTGTGCACACATATGTCCACACACATACACAGGCAGCACACACATGCAAATAAATTTCTAAACATTGAGACTAGGTGAGCAAAAATGGGAAGTGGGGCAAATGCTTTGAATAGGCAATTAAAACTTCAATGGCCCTTAAACATGAAATCTAATCATTTTACTAATAGAAATATTTAGCCTAGTCTCAAAGCGTTCCTGCTCATCTACCAGCTCATCTACCAGCCCAAACCACAAAGTGTAACCGTGGAGGCTTCTGGGAAAGCAGAGCCTTCCCCCTCCTGTGGAGGAAAGGTTGGCAATCCCCAGAATATCAGCCCTCTAAAGGCTCAGCTACCTCACCCTTAGACCTTCTTCAAGATAGACTGGGATACAGAGTGTGGGGTTTTCATTGTGGCATTATTTTAATGACAAAAGAAGGAAAATAACCCATGTGTACCAACAGGGAGCAGGCTGATTGGATGACAGTAATGGAGAAGAAAGAAGCAGGGGTGACATCTACGCAGCTGCAGAAACAAATGTGTTAGAAACACAGAACGGCAGCCCTGCCCTGCATATGCTCACCATACGGCTCACACGGCAGGTGCACACTCAGCGTGTTAAGAAAGGGCCAAACTGTTTCCTAAACCGTTTGTACCATTTCACATCTCACGGGCAGCACATGTGAGTACTGGGGTCATCACTTCTCTACTGCTTCTGCTGGTCTTCAGTATAGCTTCAGCTTGTACACCCCATACCCTGATGTCTAGAATCTTCTCACATGCTTATCTTCAGCCCTTACATCTTCCTTAGGGTGATCTGCTAGAATCTCTTGACTATTTCAACTAGCTTGTTTAGATTTCTAAGAACCTAGATTCAAGAGTTCATTGCATATTTTTTATACAAGTCCTTTATGAGCTAGGTATCCAGAGCTCTCTCCCCAGCCCTCTCCTCCTCCCCACACCTGGTCATGTAGATTAAATTCAGGATTTTGAAAACGCCCCATTATTGTAACTGACAATGCTTCTGGGCTGAGAAGAAGAAACGCCACTGCTCCCAAGCTTCTACCTCAGCACAGCACCCAAGAACCTTCCCTTGAAGAGTCATCTCCCTCCTCTTCCCATAAACCCTCTCTCTGACTCTCCTGTTCCCTAGTACATGGACCCCCTTCTTTTCTTTCCCTTTTTCCCTCTCTATTTCCATCTCTGTCTCTTCCTCTCTTGCAACCCCCTTTTTTTTCACCCTGGTGCACACATCTCTCTCATCTCTCCCCCTCTCTGTACTTCCCTTTCTCTATCTCCCCTTCTGTCTCTCCTTCTCCTCTAACTCATTACAGTAAAGTCTTAAACTCCAGAAACTTTGTCTCAGAGCCTCTATCTTGATGCTAAAATCTAACATTATGACCTGCACTTTGCACATATCTTTCCCAGTCAGAGATCTGCCTTTCCATTCTCCCACATAACAGTGTCTTTTCAAACAGATCTTCTTCAAGGTGATGAATCTGGTAGTCTTTCTTCAGGGTCATGGAGGAATGAGTTTAGGGACTAGGGGTTTAGGTGCCACTGATGCTCAAGTCCCTAGTATAAAATAGCACAGTGAAGACAGACCCCAGCTGATTCTCTTGCACCTTACAAACCACCTCTAGATTTCTTGTTATACAATGTAAATACTAAGCACATGGTTGTCGAGCTGTAATGTCCATGTTATAATGACAGAAGTAAATACACAGTTCAGAACATTAAGTTTCCCCAAATATCTTTGGTCACAGGGTGAATGACGACCCCCTGGACCAACTGTATGCTATCTAAGAAACTTGATTTTCTCACTCTAGAACAGTTTTTCTCTAAACTCTGTTGTAAGATACTGTATTTTAAATGCTGGACGTGGTGGTATACTCAGCCTGGCTTCACTAAGACTGTACCTCAAAAAAAAAAACATAAAAGATATTCTGCATTTGAGTTAGTTAGGTCTTGAATGCACATTTTAATTTCTGCATGTGGTGAGACACAGGGCCTCAGGGGTGCACTCTCTGTATGTCAGCCGGATCGTACTCCTTCCCCAGTGAACTGCCTTTGTACCAGGCTTTATTTTTAAATGTTTAATTTTGTGTTTATTATTTTTGCCTTGATGGTACAAAATGTCTGAAGTATGTTTTTCTCTTCCTAAAAACAGCTGTTATTAGAAATGAAACAAAGGGAAATAAGAGCCAAGGTTTCTAACTACACTGTGAAAGGGAAGCACAGCCTGGAGGGCCTTATAGGGAGGCCAGCAAAGGGGGGAGATGGACATTTAAATGTCACAGGTTAGCCTCACCCTTTCACTGCCTCTGACTGACAGACATGGTTTGGAGTGCCATCTAAGGCTCTCCCCAAATCATTTCAAGGCTTCCTTCCTAACTCAAAGTCCATCCTCCTCAATGGCCCTTCCTTACTACAGAGGCCAGTGCGGAAAACTACAGCCCTGCTGCATGTTCCCTGTGAACACTGGTGGGAAGGCAGCTGGCTCATGCCGGGTCTGTACTACTTACAAAGGAGCCACAGGAGAGTGGTAAAGACAAGGCAATCACTGATCAAGTGTTCATTACGAAAGCCAAAGCTATGGCTTCCAAAGACCCAGTGAAAGAAAAAAGACAAGGGAGCCAAGTGTGGAGTGCATGCCAGCAAAAAGGGAGCTCAGCATTCCTCTAGGATTCCAGAACATTCTTTCACTCCCCGATGATCCAACGGTATCTATATATCCCAGTCAGCATCTCTGGACAAATTCTATGCAGATCAAGCAAATGATTCCCACTGCTCCTGAGTGCAGCAACTATATACAGCTGGCTCTCTGCATACCTGGGTTCTCCAAGCGCAGACTCAACTTACCACAAAAGGAAAAAAACCTGCAGCTCTACACATCTATGGGTCATTGTACATATTGAATGTTCTGTATGCATTCACGCACGTTGTACATGTTGAATACGTTCCCTATGCATCTACACACAGTGTACACGTTGACTACAGTCACTACGCCTCTACGCACAATGTGCATGATGATGACGCTCTTTACGCATCTACGCACGGTGTACACGTTGAATATGCTCCCTAAGCATCTACGCACGGTGTTCATGTTGACTATGCTATCTATGCATCTATGCACGGTGTACACGTTTACTATGCTCTCTATACATCTAGGCACAGTGTACCTGTTGACTACGCTCTACACGCATCTACGCACATTGTACACATTGACCACTCTCTCTACGCATCTACGCACGGTGTTCACGTTGACCAAGCTCTCTACACATCTACGCACGGTGTGCACATTGACTAAGCTCTCTAAGCATCTATGCACAGTATCCAAGTTGACTATGCTCTATAAGCATCTATGCACATTGTACATGTTTACTATGCTCTCTATGCATCTACGCACAGTATACACGTTGAATACACTCCCTACGCATCTACGCCCGGTGTTCCTGTTGACTACGCTATCTATGCATCCATGCACGGTGTACCCGTCGACTACGCTCTACACACATCTACACACATTGTACACGTGGACCACACTCTCTACGCATCTACGCACGGTGTTCAGGTTGACTACGCTCTCTACGCATCTACGCACAGTGTACACGTTGACTATGCTCTCTATGCATCTACGTACAGTGCACACTTTGACTACGCAATCTATGCATCTATGCACGGTATGCAAGTTGACTATGCTCTACAAGCATCTACGCACATTGTACATGTTTACCACGCTCTACGCATATATGCACGGTGTTCAGGTTGACTACGCTCCCTACGCATCAACGCATGGTGTACACCTTGACTAAGCTCTCTACGCATCTACGCATGGTGTTCATGTTAAATACGCTCTCAACGCCTCTATGTATGGGTTACACGTTGACTACACTCTCTACGTCTCTACGCATGGTGTACACATTGACGATGCTCTCTACGCATCTACGTACGGTATACACGTTGACTATGCTCTCTATGCATCTACGCACAGTGTTCATGTTGAATATAATCTCTACACATGTACACACGCTGCTTATGTTGAATACACTGTCTACGCATCTATGAACGGTGTACACATTGACTACACTCTACACGCATCTACACCCATTGTACACGTGGACCATGCTCTCTACGCCTCTACGCATGTACTCACGGTGTTCATGTTGAATACGCTCTCTACGCATCTACGCACAGTGTACCCGTTGACTACACTCTCTACGCATCTATGCACAGTGTACACATTGAATATGCTCTCTACACATCTACATATGGTGTACACATTGACTAAGCTCTCTACACATCTACACATGGTGTACATCTTTGACTACACTACGCATCTACACACGGTGTACATCTTGACTACACTCTCTACACATCTATGCACGGTAAACACGTTGACTACGCTCTCTACGCATCTATGTACGGTGTACACGTTGACTACGCTCTCTATGCGTCTACTCACAGTGTACACGTTGACTATGCTCTCTATGTATCTACACACGGTGTACACGTTGACTCCACTCTCTACGCATCTATGCATGGTGTAAATGTCGACTACACTCTCTACGCATCTACGCATGGTGTACACGTTGACTATGCTCTCTACGCATCTACACACGGTGTACATTTTGATTATATATGTGCACTGCCATCACCATTCTCCAAACAATACAGAGCAGTAACGAGCATTGTCGACATGATCTACCACGTAGACAGGATGTGGTAGGTGATGTGCAAGCATGCTACTGTACATAAGGATGTGGGCTTCCTCCAACTGAAGAAGGAGGAGATCTGAAAACAACCCTACCAATGCTGAAATACCAGTAGGTACACTGTGGTAGGCACTGAGGCCATTTCTCTATTCCAATTTCTCAATATCTGCTTAAACAGTTAAATGGTTCTTTCATGTCTAATTGAACAACAAAAGCTGCTGAGAAAACCCACCAACCTACCAAACTTTCTTTTTTACTTTTCATCTTTATTTATTTGAAAAAAATCATTTCCATATGATCGTGGTAATAACATCACTTTGGAAAAGAGCCTAAGTCAGCAAGCAGAGACACACATCTAGAACTCATTACATGCCAAGCGCTGCTCTAAACACTTACACATTCATCAACTGGCCTTAAGCACAGCCAGCTAGTACCCAGCTGCAGGCACCACTACACTGCCTCTTCCTCCTTTCTAAAGATGTCCTAGTCCACAGGGCTGAAAGCCCAAAGGCAGAGAAAAACTGGATGACCATGGACATCCTGGGAACAAAAGTCAGAACCCCACCTGAAGAACCCAGTACTAAGGGTTAGCCATTACTGGTACATGTACACCACATGAAGAGACACACCACTGAGGGTTAGCCATCGCTGGGTGGGTACTGACTGGACCAGAATGAAAGTGTTAGAAAGCCCCATGGCAAAGACATCGACCCATCAGTGTGGGTCCTTCCACAGCCAAAGCAATCTTTTACTTCTCTATATTTACTAGTGGACTGTAATCACATCTGGTGCCGAGATATAATGAATTAGAACAAACTCTGAGTCTTTAGTAGTTGCTATTGTTTTCTGATTTAAACCAGAGTATGGGCTAGGGCGGCAACTCAGGGGTACAGCAGCATTGTCCTAAAGGAACAAAGCCCTGATTCCAACCCTAGCATTTCAAGTAGACAGACAGACAGATAAATTAGCCTAATGATTTTTAATTTTAAAAGTATACTAGGATCCATTATTTTTTCAGAAAACAATTGATCATTCTTTAAGAATATACAATGAAAAGCAAGCCTGCACCTAGTAAGTATCTCAACATCAGACTACATATGACAAGTGACTGCTTACTCAACAGAACTTTGTGGCAAAGTTAATTTGTCAACATCAGTTTTCATGTTTAATTGTAGAGCTGGGCTTTCCACCATGGTGTAAGATGAAGTGAGCAAATAACTAGGACTTGGGAAACTATATAGATATTCTGATTTCAGATGTTCTTGTCTATTGGTAACTCTTGACTTATATGATTAAAAACTAAGCATGTAGGTAACTGTCATTTTTTTATTATGTCAAGTTACAAACATTCCTAAGAACTCCTATGATAACAGAAAGTAAGTTACAGGTTACAACCAAAGCCTCAAGAAGATATCTAAAACTGTGATACTTTACAGGAACAAGGGCACAATGCCTGCAGTAAGGCCCCCAGCCCAGAACAAGGACCATTCTGCTTATGCTGAATCAAATCATTTGCATGCTGGAAGGAGATGGTTTTCATGGTTGTGTGGTCCTTATCTGATCCTGAGTTCAAGGGAGGCTTGCAGCCAGCAAGGGCTTTGCAAGCTGCTCATGGAGGACAACTGCTTCTCCCTTGAATTAACACTCCTTTCAGATTAGCCCATTAAGAATATTGAAATAGGTCTAGAGAGATGGCTCAGTGGTTAAGGCTCTCGCCTGCAAAGCGTTTAACACTCCCAGCTCAATTCCCCAGGACACACAGAAAGCCAGGTGCACAGAGTGGCATGTGTATCTGTAGTGTTTGCAGTTGCTAGAGGCTCTGACACATGCATTCTTTCTTTGTGTGTCTCTCTGCTTGCAAATAAATAAAAAATATTTTAAAAAGAGAAAATCTAATTATATCACCATGAAAGAGATAATCTGTGTACATCTCAGAGTAAATTGTTAAGAAAAGAAATTTCCCAGACCGGGGAGATGTCTGAATGGGTAAAACACTTGCTATGGAAGAATGATGACCCGAGTTCAATTCCCCCAGAACCCACACAAAAGTGTGATGTAGTAGTAAACATCTGTAATCCCAGCTGTCCTTTGGAGAGAAGTGAAGTAGAAAGAGGGAATGCTGGAAGGTCACGGACCCCAGCCATCCTGCTATTTGCAGCAGTGAACAAGAAGGTGGAAAGGAAAGCGCTGGTCTTCTGACCTCCACATGTATGTCATGGAACACACACATCAGCACTCACTCACACATATACAGAGCAATGTGCGTGTACAGAGATTTTCAGAAAAGAAGTTTCCCTGTATACCAGTCCTGTTTTAATGGTAGGAAGCTCAGCATGACTCACTGAGACAAACTACATAGCAAGGATGGGAACTAATCACACTCTATTTAAATGGAAGTAAAACCAACATCCTTTCTGGCATAACTACAGATCCATCCATTAACAAATCAGCAGAAAAAATGCTATAAAGTAACTGTGCATGTCTTGAACACAGGCTATTCCAGAAGCATGGTAGCAGGAAAGGCTGCAGGTGTGTAGAAAAGGTCTTGTCAGAATCCCTGTACCACCTCCATCCTGTAAAGAAGGGCTAAAGATGAGGGATGGAAAGAAAGGCACATATATATAAAGGGCTATGGGAGCAGCCCAGCAAGCAGGTGAACAGGAAGGGCCTTCGCCCAGCTGGGGGTGTCACTTGGGAAATAAGGTGCAGACCCACTGGCAGCCTAGGACCTGCACACAACACAGCTCCACAGTCAACTGAAGGATGCCAAGCTCAAACCCAGGCATTGCAATGAGGTCTAAGCTTAAGTTTGTAAGTTTCTATATCCCAAAGTTCCCAATGGGCCCAGGTTTGGAATTCCAGGCTTCTGCTAATCTAGAGTCACTGTTAGTCACTGTGTGTCTGTACTTCTCAGTAGCAGAGCAGAGCAGGTGCCCAGAGAAGTGAACGCCACAGTTATTACGCCCGGCTTCAGAAAGGGAGCTTCATGCTGAAATGACCAAAGAATGATAAGCCACATTCCTGGCTACAGCTTTTATCATTTCTAAACATGCAATGCCTCCAACTGGATCTCCCAAAGAACGGTCCTTCTGTGAGCAGATCATCCAGTTCACTGTTCACCAGCCTGTAACGTGCAGCCCCACATGTGTGGCCTGTTCATGGAGGTCCGAGCTCTGCACAGCTGCTTGCAATAAAACAAGAAAGCCTCACAGCAAGGGCTGGTTGAACAGTGCATTTCCAGGACTGTCATGAGGAGCATGCGCATGTAGTACACATTCTTAATGTAAAAGCTATTTAAGTGTCCCCTTGAAGCTTAATGAAGTCATAAAATAAGATTTCAATTTTAAACTATCAAATGCTAACTTGCTACACAAGGAAGCTTTCATTGAGAAATGACTCTTATTATTTAAAGGCAAGTACAGCGTGAATTAACTTGGAAAATGTGTTTTTCACTTTCAAAAACAAGCTACTTGCTCATGAATTAAGGCGAAGTGATACAGATCTTTTTAAAAATAATTAAAGAATAAGCTTAAAGTTCTAGCACTTTATCTTCCATTTTACAAGAATTAAATATAACCAGATTTAAATGATGCTTTGCAAACGTTTTTATTTCAGTCATTTTATCTTACAAACAACACACTATCATTTGTAAGAGATGGAAGTGTTTGAAATTACTTTGGCTAGTGAATTAAATCAGTTAGTGAGGCTTAAACTGTCTCCCCAACTGCAGCAATCACCCTTGTTTTCTTTATTGAGTGGCATAAAGTAACACTCCATGAAATTTGTCATAAAATGCCTTTGTTAGGAGACCATGACCAAGACGACCTGAAGTTCTTCGTCCTACAGGGAGATGACAGGCAGACTGTACCACTGCCCCAACTGATCTGGGCAAAACCCAGACTCCAACAAACATCAGCAGCTCAGGGTCAGCCCCAACTACCAGGCCTGGCTTTGCTGTCCCCACCATCAACTCTGTCACAGGACCATCCCAAAGCTGCAAGGGAGGCCAGAAGGCTTGCTCAGAGCAGTGCTGCTGCTGTGGGGAGGAAGGGGAGACCCGAAACTGGAGGCAGCAGTGACCTCTGCCAAGGAGGCTCAGAGCCACATACATGACACAGAGAATGGACCAGCTAAGACTTGTCCAGCTGAGGAGGCCCCTGGTTTCTTTTCTTTTAATGATGAGTCAGTATTGAATTATCAATTTTTTTCTGGAAAAACTGAGATGTTACACTATTTTTCTTATTTGTTATTATGACAAACTACCTTGATTCGTAAATAGATAAATCTTGCTTTGTCTTTTTATATATTATTGGATTTGATGCACTAAACTTTTAGGAATTTCATGTCTATTTTCATCAAGGATTCTGGTGTTACATACTTCTTTCCTTATACAAAGGTAATGTTTTCTCCTTCCAGTCCTGAAAGACTCAAGTAAGATGAGGAGGTCTCTTTCCTAAAAGGATGACAAAATTTGTCAGTGAAGCTGTCTGAGCCTCATTTTCCTTATGGAAAACTATGAATGTACTTTCTTATGAAAACACATAGGTGTCAGGTTCTCTTCTCCTCACTGTGCTCTGAAAACCGGGACACGCTAACACCAGGCAGCTCCTCAGACTCTCATCAAGAGTGCTTGCGGTGGTGGCCTGCCTCCCTGACCTTCATACTGGCATCTGTGTTCTCTCCTAACTCATATCAGCTAGGAATGTCACACACTTTCTCTTCTGGCTTCACTGAGGTCCCTACTGTTCTGGCATAGTTTGTCTTGAGGCAGGAATGATTCTGAACTCTTCTTCTTTCTGCCTTTCTGAATCTAGATCTTTCTTTTTATCCATCAAAAGCTTTTTAATTTTTTTTTTTTATGTGTGTGTGTACGCACATGCCATGGTGCTCTGGAGGTCAGGGGATAACCTTGGGTTGGCCCTCACCTTTTACCTCTTTGTCAGGCAGGGTCTCCATTGGAGAATTTCTGAGAAAGTTTTCTCCTGTCTTTGCCTCCCTTCTAGCTGTTGGCATGCAGGGGCCACAGAAGCCTGCCACAGCCTCTGGCATTTACATACGACCTGGGGATCAGAGGAAGCATGTCATCACATCTCCTCAGCACCAGTAAAGATGGCTTCTATCTCAGGTGGGACCTGGGATCAGAGTTCAGGTACTCAAGTGTGTGGAAGGTACTTCATCCCTGAGCCTTCTGTCTCCTCAGCTCCAGCTTAGACAGCTTCTATTGCTGTGCTGTCAAATTCACTACACTTCTAGTATCTGGTTTGCATTCTCTCTTGCTACATAATGCTGGGAATACAATGTGGGAAAGGATTTGAACCCCTGCCCTTGAGCCTACCATAGATGTGTAGAAATGCAAACGCCACCAGACTCCGAGCACAATGACTGCATTTATCTATGGCCTATCTCCCTTCAACCAACAGTATGAAAGCTCGTTGCAGACAAATCATCACGTTCAATAATGGGACAAAAGCAACACCACCCATCTTCCTATATTTCCATAGACACCATCAGAGTGTTCAGAGACAATCACCTAAATTAAGTCTCTTTGGTAAAATGGCACTATAGGTCTGGATTAAAAACTAAGTGCTTTGTTTTCTTCAAACATGCATGTAGGGTAAATGTCATAATAAATTAGAGCATATCCGTTTCCATACTGCTGTTTATACCATCTCCCATTCCTCAGAATAAAATTTCTGACTATTCTTGGTTTTCATTCTTCTGGAAGTTATCACTAAGCAGGAAACACAAGTACACTTCTATATTTAATGCCTTTATACGTCTACTTGTTCTCTTAAATTTCAATTTTTGAATTTAATACATCTACAGTAATCTTCAACCGCCCCTTGCCATTTTAAGCACTTCTATTTAGTTGTGACTGAAAATAAGTAAAATGTAACTAATGGGCTGGAGTGACTGCTCAGTGGTTAAGGCACTTGCCACCAGAGCCTAAGGACCTGAGTTCAGTTCCCCAGCACCCATGTAAGCCAGATGAAAAAGTGGTACATGCATCTGGAGTTCGTTTGCTGTGGCCAGAGGCCCTGGCATGCCTCTCTCTTTCTCTTTCTCTGTCTCTGTACCTCTCTGCTTACAAATAAATAAATATTTTTTAAAATGTAAGTAAACTTATGGTTCTCTGACTGAGCAGTCATCTTCTACAGCTCACCTGGAAAGGATCCCTCACATTCTACTTCACAGAGACCAGCATCCCTTGAAGTAAAGAGCAACCAAGACTTCTCACAGCCTCGTCAAACTGGTGAGAACCAACAGAGAGCTTCTGTGTTTACTTAGAGTCGGGCTTACAGATGTGCTAAAATCACACCCTGTGTTTTATAAATCTCATGTCATGATCTTCTGACCAGTCCAGGAAATTTCTAAAGAACTCTTGTTAAAAAAAAAACACAACCTCAAGTGAGCTTGAATTGACTCACTTTTCTTATTGACTGCTTACAAGCATGGCTTCCCCACCAAGCGGATGTTTTCCTGGGGCTTCTTGTCACTCACTTCCTGTGAGCACACACTCGAGGACTCAGGTCACACTCAGATGCCTCCCTGCCTGACTCCGGGAGTCTGTCCAGTGTGTATCGGTTCCTTTATTTCTGTACAGACATAATGACTATCCACTGGGCTGCTTCTGCTCTTGCTCGCTCATCTTGCCAGGACCATCTTCCTCAACTGCCTTCCTGCCAAGGGTGCTTGGGAGGCTGGCTTTTCTGAAAGTGCTCTCGGCTGCTTCTTCATCTGAATGGTCACTTCAGGTACAGAATTTAAGAAATGTGTTTGAGTTTTTAGGCAACACTCAGAGCAGCCAGCATAGAGGATGAAGCAAATGGTGCCAGTTCATATGGAGCACACTGTTTCCCGTTCTTGTCTTACTCCCGGCAGTGCACGGGACACTGCAACAGTGACTCCCTTTGGTCACTGCTCTAACTCTGCAGTGATTGCTTCATATCTAAAAATGTTGTGTCCATGTCTGGGAATTACCTTCTCTCACTATTTTGCTAATGTCTTCCCCTCTCTTTCAACAACTTCTACTGTTGAAATGCAAATATTAAATTCCCACACATCTATCCTTACTTCTTTTCTCTTTGTTTTGTTTTTGGTCTTTGCTCTCATTTATAAGCTTTTCTAGTATTTCTACTTAAAATTTCAAAATTAAAAATAAACTAAAAGAAAAAAATAAACTAGTAGGTGCTTCATCACATCCTGTGTTTGCACTTGTCATTTAAGTTCCAGCTGACTTATAGCCATGGTGTCAATCCCCTCTGCATGTGACACCTCAAGTGTTTGTGAGAGTTTCCTGCGTGGTCCCCAAGAGGGTGGAGCCTTGCTGGAGGAGGTGTGCCACTGAGGGTGGGCCTTGAGGATTATTAGTCCAGCCCACTGGGTGCTCAGGAGCTCACTCTGCTATCATGACCAGATGTGACG
The DNA here is from genome assembly GCA_004024765.1 of Zapus hudsonius. NCBI lineage: Eukaryota > Metazoa > Chordata > Mammalia > Rodentia > Dipodidae > Zapus > Zapus hudsonius. The sequence goes on along the minus strand of PVHP010009479.1, from coordinate 6,269 downwards.
GCCCAGCTGCCTGCTCTGCCATGCTCCTCCCCTACCCTGTGAGCAAGTTTCCCCTCAAAAGTAAGCCGCAACCTCTCCTCCCCATAAATTCTAGAGGTTACCGCTAAGTAGGAAACACAAATACGCTTCTGAATTTAATGCCTTTATACATCTGCTTCTCTGAAATTTAATTTTTAATTTACCACATCTACAGTAATCTTCAACCGCCCCTTCCTGTTGGGTGTTTGTCCCAGCAGTGAGAAGGTAACTGCTACATCACACACTATCTTCCTCAGAGAGAGCGGCTCTGCCTCCAGTGAAAGAAGCCAGATGGAGGAGTACGAAGCTCCTCAGCCAAGCATGAAGAGGCAAAGAAGGCCTTGGTGCCATCCCCAGGGGGACCAGGCCTGTGGTCCTCATCCAGAAACTGGGGCACTTTCAGGAAGGGCCACAGAGGCCAAATTGTCAAAAAGGCATCAACTGCCTACTGAAGGTCACCCAAACGCCAGAGTCCAGCAATGCTGAAGCACTTTTCAGCTTAAGTATGTGGATGAATTTCAAGCACATCCATGATCAACTTTTCTTCAGTTTTTTTCACCTGTTCCCCTGGTTTTAAAAGATGGCCCCTATAATACAGGTGAGGATTAAGCAACCAGAGTCTCTGCTGAATGAACACCATTGTCAATACAAACAGAAGATCTATTAGAACACACACTGCGGTGACCCCCAAACATCCTTGTGTTCGGTTCAGATGAACCCACAGACCAGCACTAACCACTCTTCCAGTACAGACAGTAATGGGCCTGTCACAGTGTTCCCGAAAATACCTAAACTTGTCAAGATTGAATGTTATTTACAGAAAAATCCAAGTTGGGCAAAACAGAATATGAATGTTCTAATACGCTATTACTACTTTATTAAATACTAATGTATGCATTAGAATTCATATCTCTAGAAATATTTAAATATTAATTATCCACCAAAGGATGTCGTATAAATCAGAAATGTATTTTAAAATGAATCTTTGAAATTAATACAAATATCCAATTCTCAGAGAAATGAAGCCGTAAATCTGAGCACACAGCAGCATCCATCTGATAGTCATGAGAGACTTCATTACAAATGAAATACAAGACAGCATGCTTCCCATGGCAGCCGTGTCGTGGGCAGTGCCTGCAGGATGACTCTGCATGCAGCCGGTGTTCCTTCAGGAAGTCTCGATCAAAGCTTGGACAGCGACATTTCACACAAGGAAATTACAGCAAATGCCGCTCACCCTTGGTGCTCTGTCATGTCTTTCTTTTTCTTCTAGAATGTAATCAATAAGATGATACTAACATTGCTTCTGCTTAGCTTTACTGGGGTGAGCACTCATATCCTAAAGCACAACTCCCAATTCCTCTGAGAGCTGCTATCTGAACATGCTGCATCTTTGTGTCCAGTCAGCTGCAAGGGCTCTAGGTCAGGGAGGGCCCAGCATGCTCCTACCTCTGCCTAGACCATCAGGATCCTTCTAGAACACAACTGTCCTAACAATCTTCTATCACACTCCTAGTTCACGCCACCTCCCGCCTCAGATACAAGCTCCATGGAGGAAGGAGTTTTTGCATCCTTTGCTGCTGTGTTTCTAGCCACTACTGTAGGTCTGGTACATATACAGTACACGATGTTACCCAACACACATGCATCTCCCAGGTCTACCAACCAAGACCATGGGAAAGCAGCTCAGTGCCTCCAAGCCTAGAGCACTCAGACGAAGAAGAGCCAAGCTCAGAGGACACACTGCTTGGTTGGTATACCCACTCCCTGACTCCCTGACTGGCTGGGCAAAGCAAAAGGCTTCTCAATGCTAACAAGCAGTGGGAACCAATTCTTGGAGATTTATATAGAGATCTTCTGAAAGGATTCTGGACAGCCTCGAGAACTGCCAGAAATGCTAAAGAATCTTGTTATGAAAAGCCAGCAGGAACCAAAAGACCAAGACCCGGATTATTCTCCCAAGGGACTGCAGGCAGAAAAGACCTGCCACCAAACCAAAACAACAGCAACAAAAGGTGAAACCGAATCTTGCCAGTGTGGTGGCAGGAGGATCGCTGTGGATCTGGGACAGCCTAAGACTACAGAGTGAATTCCAGGTCAGTCTCGGCTAGAGCAAGACCCTACCTGGAAAAACCAAACATTAAGAAAAGGCCTGCCACCATAGGAACAAAGCCAGCAGTGTTCATGGGCGGCAGACTCTAGGAAGAGGAGGTGCTGGGTGCTAGCAAGACCAAAAGTAGGAAAGAAGGGTGGGTCACCTTCACCTGGTACACACTCCATCAGATCCTTCAGGCTACAGGACAGAGGAGCCTACCTGACTCCTCTTGGATATTAATTAGCATGATGGTGAGAATAACTGAAAAGCTAATCTGCTACATGTCACACATTTGAAAAGCAAGTTACCTGCCTGAAGTATCAACTAGCATTAAAATGATACATGTATTTAAAGTTGCACAAAATAAAGGCTATAAATGAAATGTCTCCTAAGACAGAAATTAGTGTGCATATACGTACACACTCAGCAGGCCAATCAGCGAAGAACAGCTGCCAAAATGACACGCACTGCGGAAAGGGCTCAAAATGCTTTTCACCTTCTTTACTTTAGGCACAAACACTGTCCCTGAATATGCATGTGGCTTTCCTCACTCTCAGAGGGATAAGAGGGATGACCAGGTACAGCTAACAATGCAGTCTGCTTCCTTCCCAAGCCAGAACCAAAGGAGGCACTCAAAGAAAGAAGGGCCTCCAAGGTCAATGCCACTCACAGCAGGTGACAGGTGCACTGAACCTGAACCACGGGTCCATAAAGGGCAGGAATCACACCTAGTCCAGCAAGCAAACTACACGAACAACTGTTCAGAACACACTTATCGCTGGCAGAAACAATCCAGACAACATGCAGGCCAACTCCCAGGTATGCCTCTTTAAAATCCTGGAACGTAAAAAAGGTAGAGAAAAGTCACCTGATCTCTTTCTAAACACCACTTAAAAAGCACTAAGATAATGCTAAGACAACCCCCCCCACACACACACACCCTGAAGAAGGTTCCTATGTCTGAGTGCCACATGTCACCCTCTTATCCAACCAGAAGCTAACCCCAGTCTCCAGGTCACAGGTGTTCCAAGATTCTTTCTTTTTTTTGTCTCTGGCCCAGCAGATCAGGAACTTACTGGGGTAGCCTAGGATGGCATTGAGCTCATGACAATCTCCCTTACCTTAGCCTCCTATCTGCTGGGATATTTGTTTTCTTATAGGTGCATATATAAAAATATATAATTTACAATACATTTATTTTAAAATCCAAAGACCTGCTCTGAAAACACTTAAAAACACAAACCCCTTCCAAATTTTACAATTTTTGTTGTTGTTTGTTTTTCAAGGTAGGGTCTTTCTCTAGCCCAGGCAGACCTGGAATTCACTAAGTAGTCTCAGGGTGGCCTTGAACTCATGGCAATCCTACTACCTCTGTCTTCCAAGTGCTAGGATTAAAGGTGTGCACCACTATGCCTGGCACAACTTCTTACTTTCCAGTGAATTCTCAATAGTTATTATAAAGCCTATGATAGTAATTGGAAAAAAATTAAGATTGAAATACTGAGTTTATGAAAATTAAAGAGAACAAAATAAAAAACTAGATCAAGGGGCTGGAGAGATGGCTCAGCAATTAAGGCACTTGTCCGCAAAGCCTAAAGACCCAGGTTCAATTCCCCAACACCCACATAAAGCCAAATGCACCAAGTGGTGCATGCATCTGGAGTTTGTTTGCAAGGCTGGAGGCCCTGGGTGCCCATTCTGTCTGTCTCCCTATCTTTCTCTGCTTGCAAATAAATAAAACTAGACTGACATTTATTTCTGAAGAATACAGAATTTAACTCATATTGAATAAAGTTATATGGAGGTTAAAAACAATAAGATGAAAATAAAGTTTAGAAAATTCAGGAAGAGCACCTGCTAAAAAGCTCAGTAGAAGAAAGGAAGATAGAGAAAAGCCCACAGTTACCCACTTGCTTCATAAGCTTAACCTTTTAATGCTAGTTTCCAGTGACTATGCCCAGGCAGGCAATACAGCCAACTCTATGAGAATGCAACCTCCTGGTGCTCTCTGAGGCTAACCACTTCTCCGGCAAGACAGAGGTACTGAGGCCAACACGAAGAAAGGGCAGCAATGACAATGACCACCTCAACTTTAGGCCAGAACCCTCTCAGTGCTCGACCCTGCAGCCTGCCATCACCCCTCCCAGGCCACTGCAGACACTAAAGATGGGCAATGAGAGTCCAGTCACATTCTCAAGGCCCCAGAGCACAGAGTCAGCCCCAGGCCACTGGATCCAGAGCCCCAGGTCACCAGACAAGTCAGGTAAATGGCTTTGTAATAGTCCACATTTGCTCCATTGCTTTTTGCAACACTACATGGAAACATCACTGACCTCAAAGCAATATAAAAGTATTACAAGACTACTAATTGTTGGTAGTGGCAAGAACTAACTTAAGGAAGGAAAGGTCTGTTTCAGCTTACAATACAAGGTTGCAGCCCCTCACGGCAGGGAAGGCTTGGTGGCAGAAGCACAAGGCAGCTGGTCAGTCAGAACAAAGGCGCATGCTGCTCAGCCTGCTCTCTGCTTGGCGCACAGTCCAGGACCCCGGCCCATGGAATGATGCTGGCCAGTCAATGTGGCTCTTTCTACCTCAATTAGTCTAATCAAGATACTCTCTTACAGGCATGCCTGGAAGCTGACTTAATCTAGATAATCCCTCACAGGTGATTCAAATTCTGTCAAAATGACAATCATCACAAGGACCTATAGATAATTAATGGATGAAGAGCCCTAAAGTTATTGGACTTTTGGGGGCACCTGTTTTGGGCTGGTGAATGGCATGATGAAAGTCCCTGAGCATATTTAAAGGTGACCAAAGGGAAATGTAATACAGCAAAACACTCGGCTTATTCAGTGTGTTCTCATCCCCCAGGCATCATGTCCTATAACAGTGCCAGGAAGATGTCTGCTCTATAGTTTCCACCGAATGTCACCAAACTTCAGCCAAACCTCCATGCTACTTCGTCACCTCCGAGGGTGACTGTGGCCATATCCAGAAGCGTCCTCTGCTCTGAGATGACAGTGACCAAGCAATTACTAACAGGCTGAGGATAAATCAATTCCAAGGCACTGGAACTTCTTTCCATGAAGGCCTTGCTGCTATTGTGTCACATCACAGACAACGCTTGAACAGGTAAGCGTCAGTAATGGAGATGTGTCAGCTACCCTAGCTTCATCACAATGCGAACGCATACCTATCTGTCCCTTGAGACTTCACCAAAATAGCCTCTGAAAGCAGTGTCCTGCAGATTTTCCATGCAGGAGCACAAGGAACAGCTAGAGCCAACACCAAATGTGCATCGCATTTTGTAACCCATGATCTGCTGCCTCTCACGTGGTATTCAGATTTTTAACAAAGGAGAGAAATGAGCATTGGTACATTTATATGAAATATTTTCACATTTCAGTGGCATGCATAATTTCAAAAACTATTTACCACTGAATGAAAATGAATGTTACATACAGAAATTGTTATCACCATGAGTTCTAATTTAGTCTACCCATATTATAGAGTAATACAACTTTAATAACAAGAAACTTAAGACAGATTATTGGCTAACAGTACCACAGCTGAAGAAAAATACAAATCATAAAACATTACACAAAAGGAAAAAAATACTAAGTAGTACTGAGCTTGCAAACAGTAGCAATATCAACATCAAGCACAATGCATCAGCAAGACCCTGAAAGCACAGCTTCTGAAGACACCGAGGAGAAACAACACACAGACCCAGGCCTGTATGTATCTCAAGTAGAGAATGTGAAAACAGGGTAAAGCTAACCCTAGAAGCACCCAGAAAACTGCACACATCTGTCTGTGAGACACATGCCTTTGTACCTCAACAGTGGAAATGAAAGGTTGGGCAGCCAAGATGGCGGCACAGGCCTGTGATCCAGGCACTCACGCTAGAAACAGAGGCAGGCGGATCTCGAGATGGAGGCAAGCCCGGGCTACAGTGCAAGACCCTATCTCAAAACAAGGTCAAACAGATGTATCAGCAAATGATTGGCCAGATGAGTCAAGGGTCACAGTACCAGTCAGCACACAGGATTTAGGGTGGAAACATTTCCTGAGGAATCAAGGGCTTATCAGAATGATTAAGGAAGAGAATAACTTCTCCCACAGGCCCCGGGACACTGGGGCTCTTCTCTCT
>PVHP010009478.1:0-50305 GCA_004024765.1 Zapus hudsonius | reverse complement strand
CCCCTTTTCCTGATCTACTAAATTAGAATAAATGTGTAATTAAAATTTAATTCTGTCCCTGTGTACAATTCTTTGGCATTTGAGGACACGAACTCGGAGTAGGAGGAGGGGGAAGGGAGGATTCCAAAACTCTCTCTCTCTCTCTCTCTCTCTCTCTCCCCCCGCGTTGCTTACTATTAATTAGCAGCAACCCGTATCAGACTGACATTAACTGACTTCAATATGCAAAGATTGGGAAGGGGGAGAACAGAGGGGGGGGAGAGAATTATGATTTATTGTAGAGGAAATGGGGGTACCATCATAAGATTTGTTCATACAGTGTATCTAATTATGGATAATAAAGATATTTAATAAAAAGTTAAAAATAAAATATACTGGTGGATAGAGAGATGGCTTAGCAGTGAAGGGCCAGATGGACTGAATTCAATTACTTAGTACCCATGTAAAGCCAGATGCAACAGTGGTGCATGCATCTGGAGTTTGATTGAAGTAGCAAGAGGCCCTGGTGGGCCTATTCCTCTCTGTCTCTCTCTCTGTCTCTGTCTCTGTCTCTCTTCTTGTGTGTTTATTTTCTCTTTGCTTTCAAATAAAATAAATAATAATTTTTAAAATTGAATTACTGTTGCCTCTATTAGGAGAAATTCAAACCTTTTGGCAACTAAAGAAATGTAACGTTAAATCATAAAACATCTCTTTGGGGCTGAAGAGGCACTGGTTTGCAAAGCCTGAAAGCAAGGTTGATTTCCCAGTACTCACAAAGTGACACATGCATCTGGAGTTCCTTTGCAGTGGCAAAAGGCTCTGGTGTGCCCATACTTTGTCTGTGTCTGCCTCTTTCTTTCATAAATAAATGCATAAATAAATGTAAAACATATCTCTATACCCATCAGCAATAATATAATGCATAAATGAAAGAAACCTTAATTGGTAGAAATGCAAAGAAACAAGAAGCTCCATGTGCTTCTGCAGTGCAGCTTGCTGAGAAGCACTGGGGAAAAATCTGGACAAAGTGATTCAAATTAAGTCAGGTGTGTCCCATGACTTCGGAGTCCTAGCAATGGGTCCTACCCACAGACCTTTCAAAGATGGCTACAAAAGGAACTCATTACATCATTTACTTTGCGCTGGAGGCAAGTGACCTCTTATCTACGACTGTGAGGCAATGGTGATGAAAAAGTATGGTGTGGAATGTGCACAGTGAAATTATATACAACAGTTCCAAACAATATAGCATTTAGCAACCCAAAGTCATCACCACAATAGGGATACATTTAACTATATGGATGTATATCCAAATAAAATAGTATCTCTATTAAATAGGATAGGATAGGATAGGATAGGATAGGATAGGATAGGATAGGATAGGATAGGATAGGATACGATAGGGAATAATAGATTTTTGTTGTTGTTTTGTTTTTTGAGGTAGGGTCTCGCTCTAGCCCAGACTGACCTGGAATTCACTGTGTAGTCTCAGGCTGGCCTCAAACTCAAGGCGATCCTCCTACCTCTGCCTCCCGAGTGTTGGGTGTTGGGATTAAGGATTTTCACCATCATGTCTAGATAGAATAATAGAATGTATATGAATGAAATGCACACACATCTAACACTATATATATATTTAAAGGATATATAAAAAGCCTTGGGCTGGAGAGATGGCTCAGCGGTTAAGGCCTCCAGTGCCTAAGGCCCCGGTTCAATTCGCCAGTACCCACATATGCCAGACCCACAAGGTGATTGCCCTGGTGCGTTCTCTCTCTCTCTCTCTCTCTCTCTCTCTCTCTCTCTCTCTCTCTCTCTCTCTCTCTCTTTCTCTCCCTCTCTCTCTCTCTCTCTGCTTGAAAAATGAATAAATAAAATATTAAAAAAAGAATTGAGACCCTGCCTAAAAAAAAGCCTTATAGTGATGGTCTATAAAAGCTGAGGAAGGGGATAGAATTAGTAAACAAAAAAGAACAAATCAATATTAAAGTTTGGGGTTGTGCATGAATCAAAGATGCCTGCAAATTATTAAAATTAATTCAATATGAGAATTTTTTAAATTCTCATATTATCCATTTTATCTTCATTTTATCTTCATTTTGTCTATAACCCAATGCTCTTCCCTTTTAGTTAAGATAAATTCAAAAGCAGCATTCCCCATTTCTCCAATTGCACTTAAAGCTGGTCATTTGATATAGGTGGTAACTGAGAAGGTCAATGTTTGTAGAATTGATTTTTACCCAGGATGAAAACAAATTTAAGATATTTGCTGAATTGAACTGTGTTTAGTTCCCTGGAGCACACCTTCTCCTACTGCCCAAGAATCTTTAATGATCCAACTCTTAACTGCTTGGTGTTTGTGCTAAGACTCTTCCTACATTTAATTTGTGTAATGAAAAAGCACAAGTCATAGTGGGGGCAATAAAAAATTCAATTTCATAGAGAAATCACTGAAACTGACATTTATGATTTAATGTTTAAAGCCGTTTTTACTTTTTATGATCTGGAGATCAAAACATATAGAAGCGTGTTGCGTGCGTGTGTGTGTGTGTGTGTGTGTGTGTGTGTGTGTGTGTGTGTGTGTGTGATCATGACCATCTTTGCTTTTATTATGTTGCAAAATCAGCTGCATTCCCTTTCTGTGTGCCCACCCATTATTCTATGTTCTTAGCAAACAAAGCCCTTTAAAAGATGGCTGGCGATGAGCTTTACATGAAGTGAGGCCTGTGTTTCCTGTGACTCCTTCCTCCCCTGTGTCTCCTATGACCTAGCTAGTGACTTACCCAAATGACTCCAGTTCTGGTGAGAAGAAATCATCTTTAAGTTCTCTGGCTCTTCATGGCCAGTCACATTTAGTACAAACAAAAGCACCTAGATTCCCTTGAAATTTCTGAGATTCAGATAAATCATTGTGGACTCAGGGACAGATGAGGAGTTTTTTAGTAATGAATCAATACACCGTGTGATAGATCTGGGTGATAAGTATTCCTAACAAGACTAATTGTACTTGTTTTTTTTTGGAGGTGGGGGTCTCACTATAGTTCGGATTGACCTGGAGCTCACTCTGCAGCCCCAGGCGGGCTTTGAGCTCACAGGGATCCTCCTACCTCAGCCTCCCCAGTGCTGGGATTAAAACCATGCACCACCATGTCAAATAGCCTGATTCTGAGGAGGACTATGTTAAGCTGACTTGATAACCTAGGTAATAGCAGATTGGGAGGCTTGTAGCACCTACTGTAAAAAGTTCCTAGGTGTGAAGTACAAGGTTTGCTATGGATCTAGTGACCAGTGGGTGCCCTTGTCCCCATAATTTTTCTAATGTCCAGTCCCTTCTCCTTCATCAACCATAAGTGAGTAGGTCACATGACTGCTGGGCAGATTCTGACAATGAGTGCTCAGGACCCTGCCGTCCTGGTATGGATTTTAGTCCAGAGAAAATTGTTCTACTTGGCTGCCTGCCTTACTTCCATGGTTGTCTTCCTTAGCTATTTATTTGTTTTGTCTACAAGTTTTCCTCCCTCTCCCAACTTCCATTTCTTTCTAATTCCTCTTCAGTCTGTTTTCAGTCTAGAAAACAGAGTGTGCTTTCACAGGAGATCATATACGAAGAAAATGGTACCTTAGAGTACAAACACTTGTGGGGCAGGACATTTATGATTTTGTGTTCCTGGTTGCTGACACCAGGGTGGAACTGACAGGAAGTGAAATAGACATGCAATGTCAACTCACTTGACTGAATATGCTTAGTTGATTTAATAATACCAGCAGAGGAGTGTCATTGTAGGTGACATGGAGGAGAAAGGATTGATTTTGAAACATGTTGAGAACACATGGGGTCCAAGTTACTTTTGACCCATGAAGGCATCATAGAAAAGGTGATCTGTGGCATGACCCTGGGGAACACATTTCTAAAATAGTATATTGGGGGCCAGGAAGATGGATCAGTTAGTAAACTGTTTGCCATGCAAGCATGAGGACCTGAGAGTGGATCCCTAGCACCTGCGTAAAGGCTGGGGGCATGGCTGTGGGTACCAGTCATCTCAGTGCTGGAGGCAGAAGACAGAGGATCCCTGGGGCTTGTGGGGATGAACTGGTGAGCTCCAGGTTCAGTGAAACACCCTGTCTGAATAAACAATCTGGAGGAAGATGGAGGAGGAAGATTGAGAAAGACAACTTCTGTTGACCTCTGTCCTACACACACACACACACACACACACACACACACACACACACACACACACACACACACACAAAACACCTTGTTAGGCTGTTGTGAGAATTTTATGGGTGTGATAATTTATATGTCAGCCTGACTACCTGCATATTTGGCTGAAATGTGTTCTTGGTGTTTCTGTGAAATTTTGGAGGAGATTTTTGGTTAAATTGGTGGCCCTTAAGGAAATCAGATTACCCTCCATGGAGTGAGTGGGCCTCATCAGTCAAGCTTGATCAGAACAAAATGACAAAATAACCCCAGCAAGAGAGAATTTCCAGTGTGTCTTCAGTCACCTGAAACACTGCTTCTTCCTGGTTCTATTGCAAACTGCTTTTGGATTTGAACTGTAATATTGCTTCTCTTTGAGTCTCCACCCAGCAGATTTCAGAATTGTTAGTCTCCACAATTGCATTAGCAAATTCCTCATAATAAATCATTTGTGTATATACATATGCATATTAATTTACAACATGTGTATATAATGCTGACTGAGGTAACTTCATGATCCTTATTTCACAGAGAGGAAAATGAGGCAACAGAAAGGACACCTCGAGCCTGATCATTCATTTAGTTTTCTCTTCTGTTTCCAGAAAAAGATCAGGGGAAAAGTCCGCAATAATAAAGTCAATAAATCCTGCCATTGAGTTCTGACTTCCAGTTGTGGCTTTGGCATCTCTGTCATATCTCACAATGTCCCTTTATCCTTGCTTTCAGATAAGAGATATAGTATATAAGGGTGGCAAAGGCATTCTCTACACAATATAGCAGACCACCTAATCTACCCTCATCGGCAAGAACTGAAGGACTTCAGTCTGAAAGGCAGCCCCCTCGTGCATCCTCTATGGTTGCATAAACACACACAGTGGAAGTCCCTTCCAGGCCTCTCAGCCATACGTGTGGTCTCTGTGAGGTTATCAGCTAACAGGATATTTCGTTTTCAAATCAAGGCATCTGTAAAACCCAATTTGTCAGACCAAAAAAATCAATTCTGAGTCACAAAACCCTGCACGAAGATGGGAGCTCTGAAGTCTTATTTTTAAATGTTTCCTCTGCAGCCCTGAAAGGAAAAGCCCTTTCCACCCACTCAAGGGTAAGATTGTCTCATTCTGCTGCTTCACATTCATCTTTCAAGATACAAAAGTTTTCATAGTTCTTTTCCTTTAGCGAGTGGGTGTCTTTTATCTAATATTTAAACAATAACTTCATATCCTCAGTGCTTCGCTGTTTCTAGAAACCTATTTAATTTCACAAAACAAGTTACCAAAGCATGCAGACTTTTATAATTTCCATTTTAATGTCTCTACCTGAACTTTGGATTTAGATAAATGTAATCCAAAGCTGAGAATATTCTGAATTTTAAACACTGATTCTTGGGAGAGGAGTATCTATCTGACCAAAATACTTTCCTTAAATTTTTTTTCAGGATTATTTTTGGAATATGGGGAGAAAACATAAATCTAGAAAATTACCCACTTCCCTGAAGCTTTGGGCTTGTTTTGGAAAATGGATGAACAAGAACACAAATTACCTAAGGTAAAGAAACAAGAAAAATTCATGTGGGTGATGAGTTATGAGAGCTCACAGAAGGTGTGGAAGGCCATCAGTTACCCAGGGGTCTGCAGCTTTTCTCCTACCACAGCTGCTTGGCTTCAAATTCTGAAGAATTATGTCTTCAGCCGAATCACATGTGCTAAAAGATTAACTTCTTCATTTCTTTATAGAAAACGGACGCTATTGCTGGTTTGAAAGCTCATTTATTTTGTTAGGGAGCAGTTTATCTCCCAGACGAAAGATTTTAGTGGTTTCACTAAAAGATGGAATTTGGTTCAAGGAATGGATGAGCAACCTTTCATAGTTCAGTCTTTTTACTTTTTCAGTACGTGTACTACACTGGCACCTCCTGAGAGGATCCTAAAGAATTAATAAGTTGGTAGCCGGGCATGGTGGCGCATGCCTTTAATCCCAGCACTCTGGAGGCAGAGGTAGGAGGATCACCATGAGTTCAAGGCCACCTTGAGACTACATAGTGAATTCCAGGTGAGCCTGGACTAGAGCGAGACCCTACCTCGAAAAAAACAAGCAAAAAAAAGAATTAATAAGTTGGTACTTATAAAGTCCATAGTCCAAGACCTGATATGGGAAGAAAGTAACTTAATACTCTAGAAGACTTTCATACACATCACCCCATTTTACATTTACAATATTCCTGATTTCTGTTGATAGGAGCACTGCCGTCTCTCTGTCTCTGTCTCTCTGTCTCTGTCTCTCTGTCTCTGTCTCTCTCTCTCTCTCTCTCTCTCTCTCTCTCTCTCTCAATGTAGTAGTTTAATGGGAGAGGGCTCAGAAGAAATATTGACAGCGAGCTGAACTTTCCCCACACCCTTTAAATTACTGATGAACCCATGCACTGAATTTCCTCTTCTTTAAATAAAACATGGAATAGGTAGACAATATTGCCAAAGCAAGTGCAAAGGCTAGGGACTTCAAAATCACAATATATTTGTAATATAAATAAAAGCAGATTCTGATAGGACAGGTTATTCTTGGTTTATGTCTGTGATTGCCCTCTTCTGAGTCCTTTAATTAGGGTAGAGCTCATGCCCACTAAAGGAAAAAGTCATCAACTCTTTATTTTCATTATCCATACAAGCAATTGGCTTTATCTAAAACCATAAACACCAACAGACACTAATTAGTTATGCAGTGGAACTAGCTTAATCATAAACCCAGGAGCTACGGGAGATGTGGCCAACAAGGAGAATACAGTAAAACACACTATAAGGCAGAGAGAAACTTTCCCTAAGAGAAAAGCCACCAGCTGCTTCAGGCATTAAGACTAGAGAATGAGGCCATTGAAGCTAGTATTTTCTGGGAAGAGTCATTTGTGTGATTCTCTGAGAAGTGTGAGTGCCAAGCAACAAGCCTTCAGAGAAAGATACAATGGGCATGTAAACTGCAAGTCTGTAAGTTCTGATTTAAAATATATATGTAAGCTCTTGGTAGGCATAGGTGTTCTGGGAAGTCTCAGATAATTTATCTAGCAGTTGGACACTTTCTGAAAGAATAGGGAAGAGAACTCAGCTCCCACCCTTGGACGTGAAGTCCATGAAATATGAATCCTCAAAGGGAGAGTCTTATTAATAATTCCTAGAGAAAGGGACTTCAAAGACCCCAAAAGACAGAAATAGATGGGACATATGAATTGGTGCTTCAGACACACAATCAGGTCTCAATGTCCCTGGAGAAGGAATTGTTTGATTACACAAGGGCTGATGTGCAGAGCACCTGTGATTTTTTTTTGCCCTAGACAATAGACTGAGCAAGAGACTATGAAACTAAATGCAGTTATACCACTGGGCTCCTTGTGGCTCATGGCTACCACTTGGGTAGAGAAGTGAGTTCCTGTGTAGAGTGCTGAGTACAGTAACCTGATACATGACCTTAAATACACCATATCCTCCTAAGGGCCTCTTTTTTTTTTTCATTGTTACCATGCATACACATTATTTGTAAAAAATTTATTTTATAGATATTATAACAGGCTAGACACTATTTTTCCTTCACTTCAACTCCTGTTTCCCTGGGGCCCTTCTCAGCTGGGTTATGATAGCCACTGTGGGGTCATGAATGCTTCAGTCAGTCCCTGTGTGGTAGTGGGGTACCATGCCTCAGCGTGTTCCAACCATTCTGTGGCTCTTACAATCTTTCTGCCCTCTCTTCCACAAACTTCCCTGAGCTATGGTAAACCAGTTAGTAGTCTTTTAGTGTTGAATTCTTTGTAGCCTCTGGATTTCTGCTTGCATAGGTTTTGATTCTTCTAAGTGTCTGTCACCCTCACCCAGGGGCTGGTTGTCAGGCTAGCAGTAAGTAAAAGCAGTATTCATGATGTTGCTTCCTCGGCAATTTCTCCTGGGACCTGGAAGATGTGGTACAGGTGGAAAGTCTGGTGGTGGGCAGTCAGCTATCTTCTTGTCTTATTGGTGGATGTAGGCTCTCCTCTGATTTTGCTGCCACCTGTAAAATAAAACAGATTCTCCAACTGTTGTAGACAGCTTTCTCATTGTTCTCAAAAACCCAGCCAAAAGCAGTATATCAATTTTTGGCTTATATCATGGAGGGAAAGCTCCATGGTGGCAGGGAAAATGATGGCATGAGCAGAGGGGTGGACATCCCCTCCACCACAACACTGCAAACAGAAAGAAGGTGTGCCAAGCCCACTCAAGGGGAAGCTGGCTATAACCCCCATAAACCCGCCCCCCCAAAACACAGCTCCAACAAGGTTCCAATACCCAAACTGCCATCAGTAGGGGATCAAGCATTCAGAACACATTCATTTGTGGGGGACACCTTGATCAAAGCATCACACCAACCAAGAATGTGAACAATTTGAGTTAAAGGGCATATACAGTCATTTAGGTGATTTTTGGTGTGCCAGCCCACTCTTTCCTGACCAGGGATTCTTACCTGGTTTCCACTACCATATATGAGTTCCCTCCCACTGAGTGTGCCTAAAGTCCAATCAGAAAACAGTTGGTTACCTGTAAAGGCTACATTCTACTGTTGCGCAGGTGTGTACATCTTGTCCGGCTGGTTGGTTTCTTAGTCTACAGGGTCCTCTGCTTACCCGTTTTGTTGGTGGCCTTTGTTCTCTGACAGCTTCAGTAGGGCTCTCCAGAACTATGAGGGCTAGCTGAGAGAGAGTTTCTCTTTCATTACCAGCATGGTATTCTGATGTCCTGTGACCACCGCAGCCGTGGTGTCTTCAAAAATATGGTGTTACCTTTTAAGTCTGGCAGGTAATCAAGTGTTTTGGCAATGGCCTAAATTATTTTGAGGAACTAATGGGTCTCTCTAGCCAACACCTCACTGTGGGGGCCCCCAATTCTGGGCCATGTATTTATCAGTCAGAGTCTGTCCTGTCCAACCTGTCCCTCCTCCCCTTTTTATTAGTGGTTATAGCAGGGTTATAGTGGTTATAGCACACATGTGATTCTTGTGTTTAAGTTTATTTATGTGGTGAATTACATTCATTGATTTCCGTATGTTGAACCATCCCTGCATCCCTGGTATGTGTGTGTGTACACATTCATGTATGTATTAATGTGGGTGCAAGTGCTCCTGCACATATCTGTGCATGAGTGGGAAGGCCAGAGTTCAAGGTTCAGTGTATTTTTCAATTGTTTTCCTCATTAGTTTTTGAAACAACATCTCACACTAATCCTAGTAGGCTAGACTAGCTAGTCAGTAAACCCCAGAGATTCTCAGTTCTACCTCCCCAGCGCTGTGATTACAGGTGCGCCCCACCATGTCTGGTTTCTACATGGATTATGGGAATTCATGGATTATGAGGAGTCATGTCCTCATGCTTAATTGTAAAGCATACTGAGCTGTAGCTCCAGAATTTTTTTAACCTTTTTGAGGAATCACCATAATGATGTCCATAAGATTATATTAATTTACAACCCAACCAGTGGTGCACAATGGTTCCTTCTTTGACCACATCTTTGCCAACACTCATTTTCTTGTGTCTGTTTTTTACTTTTTCCCTTTAAATAGATGTGAAGTGGTATCTCATGGTGCTTTCAATTTTCATTTTCTTAAAAAAATCAGTGGTAGGGCTGAAGAGATGGCTTAGCGGCTAAGTCATTTGCCTGCAATGCAGAAGGAGCAGAGTTCGATTCCCCAGTGCCCATATACAGCCAGATGCACAAGAGGGCGCATACATCTGGAGTTCATTTGCAGTGGCTGGAGGCCTCTCTCTCTCTCTCTCTCTCAAGTAAATAAATAAAATATTTAAAAAAAAATCAGTGGTATTGAGGATTTTTTCCATATAATTATTGGACATTTGTATGACTTCTCTTGAGAAATGTCTATTCTAATCCTTTGCCTATTTTAACTAGATTATTATTACTATGATTATTAATGTTGAATTTTTGAATCTTTTACATTTTGGATATTAATTCCTTACAAATGGATGTATGGTATTTAAATATTTGGGGATATTAAATGATTTCATAAAATAATTTCCTGAAAGTCATTGTAATCTATCCACTATAGTCAGGATCAAAACAAACATACTATGAAACTATATATTCAAGACTTATTGGGAAAATTTATATATAATATATGTATGCAACATATATTATATATATGGATAGGGAGGGAGGGAGAGAGAGAACCATTGTAGCTTTAGATGCTCTTAAAGTGGGGTATGTTCTGTTCTCCTATAGAAGTTCTGTGAACAGACAACACTTTTTTTGAGGTGAATTATCTTGCCATTCAGCCTGCCGGCAGAGGTTTTAGAGGGTTTTGGAGTTAAAAAATATTGTTTCATTTCTAATACATTAATTTCATTCTTTCCTTTATATTTCTCTTTCTTGGTTCTAGAATAATTGCTTTCTGAAGGGAAAATGTCAAGGAGTGTTAAGGGATGGAATTTTGATTACTGGGTGATTTGAATGGTGTAATACCTATAAGAAATGTTACTATATGAAATATCTCTAGGGAGTTCTTTCACCTTCTGTGGCCTTTATCAAAGCAAGCAATGGAAAGGTCTTACATGATCAAACTGCATCTCTCAGAATGAATCACAACTATAAAAATGTTTCCCTGTATTCGAGAAAGAGCATATCACAGGCTGAGGAAATGAAATGGAAATTGCGCTAGGACATGAAAATTAGATGAAAAGAATGCAAACTCTTTTTTATATGGTTTCATCCCAAACAATCCTCACCCTTGATTAGAGAAGGCTAATCTGACTCTGAAGTGAAATCTGACCATGGTGGTGGGGTTGTCATTAGGACCGAGTGAATTTACTAGTTATAAAGGGGCTGCAAACTTAACGAGACAAATATTGATTCGCCATCATTGTGTTAACCTCACTCATTTCTGTAACTACAGAATTGGTCCTGACCTTGCATCAATGGTTTGAAAATGTCATATTTCCTAATAGTCCTAGCAAGATTATGGTTTGGCAAGAATCCAAGGAACTTTACCAACAATGTTAAATGTTCATCTTCCTTCACATTTCCTGTCTCCTTACAAATAGAAAACATTTTCTGATAATTTTCTCTCTTTGTCATAATGCCTTATTCCCTGCCTCATTTTTTCCTCCATATATATATATATATATATAAAATATATATAATATATATTATAGATATATATTATAGACTGGAATCCCAAATGCTAAGACCAAGCAGGTTATTAGGAGGGTTCTTTTATATTAGAAGTAGGAAAAAATAGCTGTACAGGGATGAATAGATCTTTAGGAAATTTTATAGGATTACAATTAAATGAACCACTTAGAATCATTTCAGTTATAAATAATGGAAAACCCCATTCCTTTGAGAAAGCAGCAATGCTAAACATTACAAAGTCTCCAAGGTTGAAGAGTCATTAGTTAAAAGGGTAAACACTGATTCCCCCCTTCTTGTTTTCCAATCTTTTGACCAAAGCATTAACTTTATTTTAGTGCTGGACACCCTTACTGTTAAGATTACCATCAATATGCATATTCAATATGCTTTCTTCTTTATAGCCAAGAGAAGTAAAAAAAGAATGGTCCAAGCTGCAGGGAAAGCCTGATTCATCCTGGTCATATGAATATACATGGCTAAAAACAAAGGCTAGGGAAATGACTTACAGTTAATAATTGAATTGGATGAAGCCAGTTTCCCTTTGAAATTGGGAGTAAGAAGTTTCAGAAAAGAAAGTCAAATTTCTATTAGGAAGGACAAAATGGATATTAGGTGGGCATAAATCTATTACAGAGTGTGTTTGCTAACAAAATGCACAAGGTCAATTTGACAATTACAATAACATACATGTCGAATAAATCACATTATATTATATTCTATCACATCATATAAGTAATAGATGCCATGATTCAAATATGATGGGCAGGAGAGGGCGAGAGGATTATTAATACTGAAAGGATTTCTGCTGAGATCATGACAGCTGTGTGAGAGAAAAGCCTCTTTGATTCTTGTCAGATAACTGTGAAAGGAAGAAACTATTGAGCTGGAGGGACTTTGGACACCCCAGAGACATTTAACTTCGTTCCTGGGTCCTTTTGGTCAGGGATGCTGGATATTCCTTTGTTGGTTTTAAGTTTCACACCACTTTTATGCTCTTTTGTGTGTGTGTCAGGGGTTGTAATCTGGGGTGGGAATAAAAAAATCCAGTTCTCAGGTTCTTTAATGGTTGATCTCCTAGTTAGAATCAGCAGTTGGAGGTGCTGACAGGGACTTCAATCAAAAGATGGTCCATGGGCTGAAGAGATGGTTTAGTGGTTAAAGCATTTGCCTGCAAAGCATAAGGACTCGAGTTTGATTCCCCAGTACTTACATAAAGCCAGATGCACAAGGTGACACATGTGCCGGGGGTTTGTTTGCAGTGGCTAGAGGCTCTGACACGCTCATTCTCTCTCTCTCTCTCTTTCTCTCTCTCAAATGAATACATAAATATTTTAAAGAAAGATGGGCAGTATCTACTATTCTTTCTTTCTCTTTTACTCCTTCTCACCTCCTCTGAGTTGCTGTCTCTTCCTCTCTCACCTCTACCAGCCCTGGGATGATGCCTCGTCACAGGCTGGCCTCTGGCTGATGCTTCCAGTTTTCCAGCTCAATGGAAAGAATGATCAAGTGAAGGGCAGCTGGCACACAGGTTAACTTAATTATGCTTCAAATTCTCAATAGAAGGGGGACTCATGTTTACTGTAATAGTTTGAAATGACAATGGTAATTGTATAGAATACCTATAGGTAATTTACCAATAATATGATTGTACTACTCTCAATTTTTTTCATCTCTAAATTTCCAGTTTAAAGGTCCATTTAGGCAATATGGTATACGTGGTAGTTTGAATGGATGTACCTCAATAGATTCAGAAGTTTATTAAAGGCTTTCCTCCAGCAGCTTGGCTGGAGGAGGTGTCACTGTGAGCTGATCCTAGGATCCAGCCCTAAGGTGGTAGTGGGGGCAGATGTGGAATTTCAGCACAAGGTATGCAAAGAGCATTCTGATTTTGGTGGAGTTCCCTGCTGTTTGCGTTTGTGTGTGTGTGTGTGTGTGTGTGTGTGTGTGTGTGTGTGTATGTTGGTGTGTGTATGTGTGTGTGTGGTGTGGTGATGGTTTTTCTCTCTCCTTGAACCTGTGAAAGGGACCAGCTTCTTTTGTCATTATAGAACTTCCCTTGGATCTTTAAGCTTCAAATAAATCCCTTCTTCCTCCCATAAACTGCCTGGTTTGGAGGTTCATCCCAGGACCATGAGCTGACTACAACAGTAAAGAATTACAACACTTAACCCTTAATAGGCTCCACACTGCCAAGATCTGTGGTAATAATAGCCTGGGGTCACCTAGTAAGCGATGTTCTAATAAAAACTCAGGACACAAAATTCTTTCCCATAAAGGCTGATCTATAAAAATAGATTTTAAATAAAATTCATGAAATACTAGAAAACAAATGCCAAGATTAATTTATTATCATCTGAATGTGGCAATGATTATGGATTCTGTTTGTCACTCTACTCCTTCTTTCCTAAACTTTCCTACCATACAATGGCTACAGAATGGCTCTCCATCCCAGTGCCCAGGACTTCCAAAATGACCTTGGGTTATCCAAAGTTTCTCAAGAAAGTGATTGTCTCAAGTCCTGTTTCTTTGGGGATTTATTTCAATTTTTATTTTAAATTTTCAGACAAAAACCTCAATTCTGCCAGTAAATATAGTTATGAGTAATGATCTTTAACTTTCAGCAGATATTTTAATGACTTTCTCAGTCCCAGGAAGTGAAATACAGCAGTTAGCAATAGGCATAATTGCAGAGTTGGAAAACATGATTGAACTTGGGAAGACTCACAGGACAAAGGAATATGTTGCAATGAACTTTTCAGTAGGAACTTTCAATCTACCATCCAGGTGAGTTGAAAATGGGGTCTGAACCAGGGTGGGGGCACATGGAATCTGACAAAGGGAAATAGTGCCCGAAACACCATGGTAGTTTAATGGTCAGAACTTGGACATGGATTTAATAAGGAGGTGAAGGAAAAAATATGGAATTTAAAGGCACCTATAGCTTTGCTGTCTGTGGGTGAGTGCAACTGGGAAGGCGCTCATTCTGAGGAGAAGCTGGCTTGGGTGTGCCCACTGAGGAGGATACCCAGGGGGCTCAGGACAGGGGGCATGGAAATGGGAATATAAGCACAATATTTACTCAATCAGTGTATCTAATTTTGGGCAATAAAGATAAAATTTTTTAAAAAGATCTGTATTTTGGATAAAACTGAAACAATCAGATGTGGATGTCTGACAGTTAGATGGGACACCTGAGAAATTAGGTACCTGGAAGAAATTTGAAGTTTGAAATATATGCTTGAAGTTTACCTGCTTAAGAGCCATTGTTTAATTATTGGAGAGAGCAAGATGGTGAAGTTGCCAAGTCAGCAACAAGTGAGAGAAGGGATTTCTAGAAACGGCAATCAAATGGGAGTTCTTAGTGGGCTTAAATTGCCTGCATGAAAGCACAACTCTATTCTCTGCTGGAGGTGACTTACATTTCAATAAATTAGATTATTTATCCTCCTTGATACATGGTGATGTTATAAATAACAATATTACTAAACTGTACATGCTTAACTTTGTACCAAATGACCATGGAAAATTAGATACTGTTTTCACAGAATGGGAATAACAATAGTAATTATAGGGCTCATGGATAGTTTTAGAACTAATAAATATCTTTCCCTTATGCATATAGAAAGAAAACCTAATTAATCCCTAGAATGTGAATTCTATAAGATTTCCAAGATGGGGTCTCTCTAAAAAATTACATAGAAGAGAAGCAAACTAGGATGTATACGCAGACAGAAATCATGTCTCGTTAGTTAGTCAGACTTGACTTTTCCTGCAGTTAGGATCATTTACAAAGCACTGAGAAGTAGAAGGATGTGCAGTCTGAAAAGCTTTCCTGCATGTCCCTGTCCTGATCCCTGATATTCCAGCGTGTGCACAGACATGCCCCCTTTCTAGTAGTTTTTAAAAATTGGCAGTGTTGACATTTTGAGTTAGATTACTAATTACAATGAGAGTCCAACTTGTATATTTTGGAATATTTGCAGCACACCAGCATCCATCCTCTAGATACCAATAATGCTGCCTTTTCTTCTTGAATTGTAACAAGCAATTTTGTCTGCATTCATTGCCAAATGCCCCCTCTGATTGGTTAAATGTCCTCCAGTTGGGAACAGCTGCTTTAAAGATGAATAACACTGTGATCTGCTTTGGAAAGTCTCTTTATAAAGAAAGGAACAAGAGGAAGTGCATGGAGCAAAGGGAAGGGAAAAATTGAACAGGCACTGAGGATCATCACAGGGAAGGGAAGAGCAGAGTCAGGCTGTGGGGAACAGGAGGACCAAGACCCATCCTGCCTCAGAGGCATGCAGCAAGGGGTGCATCAACCTTCCTACAGAGTTGCCGCTAGCTTCTGGTGGATGGTTCCTGTGATGTACAATGCTCTGCTGTCTGTGGTGGGAGTTATGGTCACATGTGGGTAACTTTGGCTTGCCTTGTGTGAACTTCTTGGCTCATTTGGGTGGCTTTCTTACTGGTGTGGGTGGTGATATACTACACAAGATGACCTGGTTTCAAATCCCCACCCAGCCACTTAATACAGTTTGTCTATGTGTAAAATGGAAGAGCTGATTGGATGCACCATTTTCCATGGCAAATGCTCTGCAAACTAAGTGGCTTAAACAGAATAAATCTATTTTCTGGTAGTTCTAAAGTCTGGAAGTCCCAGGTCCAGATCTAGCAGGGTTAGCTTATAAGATGGCTGCTTTCTTGCTATGTTCTCATGACTCTTTGTTGATGTGTCTATATGTGTGTTCATACAAGAGCACTAATCACGTGATATCAGGTCCTCACAATCACATCACTTATGCTCCATCTGAAAATGTAGGCATATAAGAGTTAACTCTATAGCACTTTGTGGGACAACCTATAAAAATGCATTTAGTTTATAACATCTGCTCTATAGGTCTCGAGGAAATTCAGTGGTTTAATACATCCCAGCTCTTAGAACAGTAGCTACTATGTGGCAAGCATTCAGTTACTTATCTTCAGGATTGTGTTGGTTCACTGTGGTCCTTATTGAAGTGTGGGCAACACGAGGACCGACATAACACCCATTGTATTAGGTAGATGAGGTGGGAACCAAATGGCTCCCCAGAAGCCATCTCAGGAGCAATGTAGAGAGCTTGGCTCTGATGAGTAGAGAGGTGTTTCTTCTTAGAGAAAGGAAGCACTGTCTGGGATCAAAAGGAGAGAGCATCGAATATTAACTTGCCTTAATTGAATTGAGCATAAGTCTATACTATACATGAGAATTTTTCATGAGAAACAAGTATATACTAATTTCCTCTATGGTATCATATTTTGTCCAGGTGCAAGAAGGATTGGAAGAATTCTGTTATTACAACACAGGGGTCATAACAAACTCCTGTAATCATATGCATCTCAGAAGTCCCACATTGGTGCACAAGACTGTTCTACTCAGAAGGTTTCCTCGGAAAGCTATGATATGCCTGGAAATACCGTATCAGTGACTTGCTCCTTTTTGGAAGGAATGTATAACAGAAGTGTGAAAAACCTCCTGAGTTTGAGCTGAAGTCCTAACACCTAGTGTCATTTCAAGTGTTCTGCTTTGCTGGGTTATCCAGGAGGCTGGAGAAACAAGGGTCCCTGAAGGCAGAGGGAGAGTCAACAAGGAGGAGACACATCTGCAGCTGACCAGCTTCTTCAGAGCCAATATTTCCCTAGGGCTGTTCTCTGGTTCCTTTTTCCTTTCTCCACTAAAGAAGACCATTTCTAGAGTCACTTACCTTGTGTGTGTCTCACCTCTGTCATCTGGATCTCTTAGATGAAGGCCACAGTGCCACTGGGTCCAGTGTGTGTGATTGACTCCTCTGGGTTCCAGAGTCATCTTCCATGGGCCAGGTTGAAGGGTTGAGGCCACTGCTCTGAGGATTCCACTCTAGTGAGTGTAGAGGATAAAGAATGGAGGCCTCAAAGCTGGTTAAATCTATTTTGACTCTCCCTTTTACAATAGGAATGAATATCCACTTTATGTCTGTCCCATGGTGGGGACAAGTTCCCTGGTTTGACTGGATGATAGAGAGGAATCTTGCCTCTGGATGAACGTATCTCTCATCTCACCTATATTTGATTTAGATGAGATTTGGGACTTCAATTAGATTCTGGAACGTGCTAAGTTTTTGTGTCTGTTAGAAGGAGACCAATGCATGTTACAGAAATGGTGGGCATGGATTTGGGGAGTCAGAGAACAGAATCTTAGAGGGTGCATTTTATCCCCCCCCTCAACTTCACATATCCAAATCTTAGCACATCCTACCTCAAAATAATTGTATTTGGAGACAGGGCCTTTAAAGAGCTAGCTAATGTAAAATGAGGTGTTAATTCTGGACCATAATTCCCATATGATATTTTTCCTTAGAAGAGGCTAGGACACAGCAACCCAAACAGACATCAGTGACAAGAATCACAGGAAGAATTAGGTCGTCTGACAGCTAAGGAGTGGGATCTCAGGAGAAATAAAACCTGTCAACACCTCAATCTTACAGTAGTTCAACCTTCCAGAACCATGTGAAAATTAATTTCCCTTGATAGCCGTCATCCACTGTGTGCTATTTTGGCTTAGCCACTGAATAGAAAAAACTACTATTTAAATTAGCCACTGGTTGTGGATTATCAGAGCCATACTATTGAGGGCAGAGAGCTTGGCTTACCCTGTATTTATAGTCTCACAATGTCACTTGGGCCCTAAAGCTAATATTGTTATATCCACATTATTCATGAAAACAACATACCAGCTTGGGGTCTTTGGTCTTCTTTCAAGAGTGGGATAGAACTAGACAGAACTTCTCAGAGGGTTTCTCACTTTTACAATGTTATCCAAAAGTTTTTCTGCTGAGAGAACTGCATGGCAATAAATTCTTGTTCTTGTGTCTTTGTGTCTTTGCCTCACATTTGTGAAACTGTGAGACTATGTATCACACCAAAAGACAAAGCTGCCTTAAGGGAGACTTGAAGTCTCAGCCTGTGAGGGGTTGGCAGGATGGAGATAAAGCCAACCTGGAGTTTGTCTAGGGAAACCACCATGATAGCTCTTTCCATCAATAGATAATCGTGTAATTTGAAAACTGAGTTTGGGGCAAGCATAACATCACCTCATGGCCTGGTAGAAGAATCTAGCATGTCTTTATTCTCTATAAAGAAGAGACAAAAACCGAGCCCAGTCAATACCCAAATAAACTAACTCACTTGGATGAAGAATTAGCAAGTGGCTCCTTGGAGGGAGGGAAGAAGTCAAGAGATTTTGTGATATTATGCCGAATTTATGAAGGAGAATTTGGCATTGGTTGTGAATCAGGTTTTGACCTTTTCTGGTTGGCTGGAGCCAAATAACTGCAGGGATTTTCATTTTGTCGGTTAAAGCAAGTTCCTCTGTTTATAGTTTAGGAAAAGAATCTTTCAACAGCTCCACTGGGATGCTGACTGCAGGTAGATCAAAGCCCTTAGCAGTTCTGTTTTAGGAAGAGTTCATAGTTGCTTATCATCATTGCCTGATTAGAAGCTGCTTTTTACATACTTTTATCACTTGATTTCATTGTATAATTTGATAATTTTAGGAAATTAATTACATAATTGCTTATCAATTTAGTGATCAATACTTCACTACATAAAATAGCCACATGGACACCTCAACTATTTGCTTAATGAATAGTTATCTTTTACCAGTTCCTTATTTGCATCAACCCAAATGGAAGAGGGGAAAGACTCTTGGAACAAGTGTGCATTTTAAACTAAAACCTGAGTTAAGTAATGGCTGAGATTCTGAGTCATGAGCCATGCTGTTCAGTCATGGGTGTTGGAAATCAATATTCCACTAAGGATGAAACCAGAGGATTACAAAAGATTCAAGATTCAAGCTATAGGACTATAGAGAGGATGGATGGAGAACTTCTATTATATTCTCTATTACCTAA
The DNA here is from genome assembly GCA_004024765.1 of Zapus hudsonius. Taxonomy (NCBI): domain Eukaryota; kingdom Metazoa; phylum Chordata; class Mammalia; order Rodentia; family Dipodidae; genus Zapus; species Zapus hudsonius. The sequence continues at coordinate 31,043 of PVHP010009478.1, read as the reverse complement.
AATTGCTAAGTTGATCATTGACCCAAATGACAAGTATTTATTATGAAATCACTCTAGAGTTGGCTGTGAAGCATGAAACTATTACCCCATTTTACCCTGGGGGGGGTAACCCTAGCCACTGACTTACAAATAATTTCTTTAGTTTTTATAGTATGTGAACTCTGATACCCACAAAGAAACTCTTGTGTTTTTTTAAGATAATAAATTATGGGAGAAACTTCAATAATATAATTGGCAGAGAAGAAACAGGAAGTGGAGAAGACTACCTTGTAGAAACAACACCTAGGCTCATGATATTTTAACTCTTCCTAACAAAAAAATGAACTCACATCCTATTAGTCAACAATTTACTTTTGAACACTATGGTTTTTTTTCTCTGATTTGTTGCATTCTACCTTAAATCATACAAGTCCATTTTGTAAATGTAGCCTTGAGTATATGCTAGGTGAGTATGATTTCTGCACTATGCACCTTGCCATCACAGACTTGTGAATTCAACAATAAATTAATGTTGAAGGTATTCTAACATAAATCACTATGGTTATCAAGACAAACACAACATCATTAAAATGGGTTTATTGTGGCTAGGTTTACAACAGTGAGTGATTATATTTATTTAAAGTCATAAAATTAGTTAAGTGAGCAGATTACGGGTAAAATGATCTGATGTCTAGGATTGTCTTACCATAAAGCAAGAGGAGAGAAGACCATCAGTGAGCTATGTATGATTACATAAAGGCTTATGATTTTTTCTAGCTTTGCACACTCATTTTTTATTATTAATTAATTTATTTTTAATTGTCCATAATGAGTTACATTATTTAATGGGCAGACAATAAGTTGTTATCCCCCATACCCCAATGCCCCTCTTCACCATCCCAGATCAGCTGGATATCCTCCTCTGTGGGCCATCTGGATCAGTCCTTGGGGCAGAGGACCATGGATAGCCTAGGAGACAGCCCGGTTCTGCTGGCCTTATTGTGTTGCTACTGAGGGCAGCCATGACTTTGGGTATTTTCCCCCACCAAGGCTCTCACAATCTTTCTGCCCCCTCTTCTGCTTATTTCCCTGAGTCGTGGTGGGTGAGTATTAAGGCTATTTTATTGTTGAGATCTTAGGGGTGTCTGTACTTCTGGATTAGGTTTTGTCAAAAATCACTGGTGTCTGTCTCCTTGGCTTATCCTTTGTTGGCTGATTGGCTCTGGCCCTGAGTCACTTGCTCATCTCATCATTGTCTGCGGGGTTCCATAAGGATCCTCCATGGTATGTCTGGGGTGGCTCATCTCTTGTCAGGATGTCAGCTATCGGCCTGCAATTCATTGGTAGGGTAGGATGAGCCACATTGCACACTCATTTTTTAAAACAGAAAATTCAGTGCCTATAGTAACATTAAACCATTTTCCTTTCTTACTCTAGACAGTAAAATGCTGATTATTATGTTTGGATATATGCTTTTTCTCCAATAAAATACCAAATATAGTTTTAAATATTTCTTCTATTTGTGCCTCCTTCAGAGTCTTAAACTCTACCATATCTACATTGTCTTATAATTGAATTCCTTATAGGGGTGAATAGTATCCACTGAAGTATGAACTCCTTCTGAGGTCTTCAAGAAGCTAAATTCTGGAGTCACGGATATTGGATACATCTGAAGGTGTGCATTTGCAGCTTCAAACTCCTCAGCTGTCCGAGGCTCAAAAGAAAAGAAGTGGCATTTTTGGAAAGTGTTCTTTTTGAGCCCAGAATCAACCAAGTCTTCATTGGGAACATATTGATCTCTTTCTTTCTGGTCCAGATAACAGGTTCCATTTCTCTTCAGTCAAGCAGTGGATAACAAGCACCCGAAGCTGATCCTTTCCAGAAATTAATTCCAGAGGTGCCCACACCTTATAGGAACAGCCAAATACACCGTCAACAATGTACTTTTTGCCACTGATGGTCACCTGCAGTGGAAGGTGAGTCATGATGGCATTACTACATTTGTAGATTGGAGGTATATAAACATCCTCCCAAAATTGTCTCCCAGCCCATTTTGGTCAGAACCCAGTAGTCTAGAGATAACACCTACCCCATTTCTTCCTCACAACTTTATCAAAAAGAAATCCTCAAAGTCTAGCTCCATGGTTTCTTATCAGTGGATGATAAAATTCTCAAATAAAAGGCTTAGATGTGGTGCTGAAGAATATCAGTTAATGTTTCTTTCCCAGAGTTCTTAAAACCAATTTTGTTCAAACTAGTCTTCAAGATCCATGGTTTCCTAGGAATAAGGAAAACAAAAACCATAAAAATTTTATGATAGTTGCATTTGGATTTCCTAGTATGGGCCATTTATAGCTAGAATATATCTAAGATTCAACTAAGAAACCATAAATACAAAAATTGGCTTTAAATATCTGTTATACTAAGTAACTACTTGGCCATGCATACTTTAACTTAACTTTCTCATGGAACCTAGAGGAAACATTATTATTACTCCTGTCTTTTAAGTAACAGACAATGGAAATTTCAATTAAATGATAAACTGAAGGCCAAGGATATAGGGTTAGATATGGCTTTTTCAGTCATGAATGAAAAGGAACTTCCAAACTGTGTCCATTAACAGAGGCTTCTGAAAGGAAGAGAAGCATTATGTAGTAAAGCATAGAATTCACAGTGCCTAACCAACTCAGTCCAGCTGAACCTTACCTTGCACAAAGTGTTCATTGAGTGGTCTATACATTCAACAATGTATTGGATGCACACTGAGTATTTACTATTCATGTAGATAGATCCCTTTTTCTTCCAAAGCCATACATTTTAGGGGGAATTAGAATGATACAGGCAGTGAATGAGATACATACAAAAAGAAAATCATGTACCTGTGAGACTATCACAGTGTGCTGCAGAGAATTAAAGCAATCAAGCTAGTGAGTACAAAAGGAGTTTCAATGTCAAAGGAGATGTTAAAGAAGCCACCCCACATGGTAAAGCTGCTCCCAGAAATCAAAACTTAATGAAAAAATCCCAGTGTCAGGGGCAAAAATCTTCCCTATGCATAGTTGGTCAGGGAGGCTGAGAGGGCTCTAAAACAGTATCGGCTATTGCAAGTGTTCTTGGTTGCCTGACAAAACTAAATGGTGACCACATTGCTGAAGACCTCTCACACTTTAGTTACAGGACATTAATTAATTAATCAAGGGGGACTGCACTGGAAGCTTCCTCTCTGCTGTGACGTACTGTATAGGCTATCCATAGTGTTGTGAGGTACTGTATAGACTACCCATGGTGCTGTGAGGTACTGTATAGACTAACCATAGTACTGTGAGGTACTATATAGGCTATCCATAGTACTGTGAGGTACTGTATAGACTATCCATAGTGCTGTAGGGTACTGGATAGACTATCCATAGTACTGTGAGGTACTGTATAGGTTGTAGGAAGGGTCAGGTCATTGGCAGTCTTACCCAGCTGTGGACCACGTGTGCTTCTCAACCAACCTGCTAGGCAATATGTGCCTGCTGGCATAATAGTGAAGTGCCCATTATGGGGGTAACGAACCACTTTCAGATTGAATTTGAGGACCGCTCCACAGGAGGGAATTCATGCCTGGTAATCTAAACCTAGTAAAAAAAATCCTATGATGATGGATCTATTTCTGTGATTATGCTAAATGGAGAGGTGGTCAAATTGCCTTCTAAATATTTATGTTATATTCATAAACCAGTGTTGCTCTCAGCCCTGATCACAATAGTTATTTTTATTATTTATTTTTTTGCAGTAGTTAATGAAGACATGCATAATTGAGGTGGCAGAAAGCTTCTAAGAGTCAAAGGAAGGGTACAGCTTCTTACAACACAAGCTTCCAGACACAAAACAGCTTTAATATTCATGATTTCACAGTGCCCGATAACACCTACACATAATGGAAGGAAAAGATGATGACACCGAAACAAAACAGAGACTAGTTGAGAGGGGGAAGAATATGGGAGAGGGAATCATAATGGTTTATGGTCTATTTATTATGGAAGCTATCAATAAAAAGTTTAAAAAGAGAAGGAAAAAAGTGCTAAATATATGTGACTACTTTGTGCTGGACTCTAAACAAGGCATCTGCATTACCTTCTCCAAAGCTCAGATGTAATGAAAAAGGAAGGGGTGGGGCCATGGAGAAACTCAGAGTACAATCTATTTCAAGTAACCCCCTGACCCCCAAAATGTGACATGCCTCTCATGAAACTCATTGAGTAGATTCTTCTCCACAACAGGCATAAAAAGGTGAGGAATTCAGAAGGTTTAGTAAGAGTCGGTGAGGACATGCAGGGACAGGAAGGTTTCAGAACTGAGGTACCTGTGAGTTACCTGTACATTTCATTTACATTTCACTGTGTCTTAGTGTCTTTGCAGGGTTTATTTGCTTATATGTAATGCCTCACACCCTAGATTCTCTTTAAAGGGCTTGTGTGGGTCATGGGCACTTCCTTGCCCTCTTTGTTGGGGGGGTGTGCATCTCCTGCTAGCACAGTTCTAGGTCAGTGGCTTTTTGGCACAAGGTCTTGAAAGCCCAGCTGCCTTGCCTATAGTCTGAACAGAATTTTGAATTACAATTTATACGCAGGGGGCACTGGGTTTCTCAGTACACTTCTTAGAGTCACTTGGAAGTGAATGTTTGAATCAGCATCTGGTTTTAGGGAAGTGAGTTTAATCTTGAGGTCACTTCGAAGCACTACAAGAGAGAAAGGCAACTTCCAAAGAAAATTGAGTGACAGAATAAAAGCATGCTTTTTTTCTGCAGATCACATAAATGCTGTTATTTTGCTGAATGGTTGCTATTCAACCACTGGACCAACTGTTGTGATTTGTCCCTATGATCTGTCACTGCAATAGCAAATCTCCAGCTTTGAATGTACCCCAGGAGCGCAGGGTGATATGTGGAACCTGGGGTTCAATCTCTGCATCCTTCATGACAATAGTGGTTTTCAATGTTTCTATAAGGAAACCCCCACTTTTCTTATAGAGTTTTCAGCAGGTAAACAACATGGAAGATTGAAAGGCAGATTGATACAGAGGAGACCGCCCGTCCCTCCGATGTGCTGTCACTCTTGAGGGCTACATGGCACACGTCCAGTTAAGAGAGACTTTTCTGGAATCCTCTGTACCTACTGTGTGTGTGGATTTCTGTTATCTCTGAAGAGAAGGGTTGTCAAGAGAGCTGAAGGCTTGCTTTACTTCCTCTAGGTATGGCTTTTCCATTCCCTATCACTGCTTTTCTGTTTGCTTTGTTCTCTCCTGCGGTGAAGGGTCTGCCTCATCCTGCATTATACTAGTCTGCATAATCCTGACCAAAGCAGCTCTTTGACAATATAGATGGATGAAGACTTGTTAGGTTGGCTGTACCCAAAGCCCATTCACCAACAGTCCCCTAGTACACAGGAGATCAGTGGCTCAGAAAACAGCTGCCAGGGATCAGATGTGGGTGGCAGTTCTTACAGTAGACCAAGAAAGCAAACCGAATGGAAGACAGTGAGGGGCCAAACAAAATATATCTCTTGCAGGAAATAGCTGACGAGATGACAGGTTAAAAGTTTCTTTTTGAGGGACAGGGAGGAGTGGGTTGTTTTGAGTGTGAAAGGAGAAACATAGAAAAGGGGAAACAGCTGTTTCAGAAGAAAGCCAGTCAGCTTGGTGCTGTGGGCATCCTGCCAGTACCCCAAGCAGACTCGCTGGGCCCCTGGCTCCTGGGATTTTGGCCTAGGCTGTTACCTTCCTTCTGCAGAATTCTTGACTCCATGTTCAGGAATGATTGCACAGTCTCATTGAAAGGGAGAGTTGATTTCTGTCATTGAGAGCCCCTGGGAATCCTCTGTACTGAGTCTCCTTCCAAGATGAAAAAAACTTCCTCCCAGAAATCTCTTTAGATATCACATATCCACAGTCCAACCATGCCAGACATTTAGGACCATGGTGGGATTTCTGATCAGCTACTTCAAGTGGAGCAGGAACAGTTATCAGCTTCCTCCTAACCGTAACCTTTAGGACACACCCCTTTGGAAAGAGAGGATGGTGGACTTCACTTTGAAAAGTACCCAAAGTGGAAGTCCATCTAAGGTTTTCCCTGAGCACGGCTATTTGTTTATATAACCATGGATGCTCAGAACAAGCCTTTCAACTAGGTTCTGTTATTTGCTCATATTTTCTTTCTTTCTTTTTTTTTGGTGTTTTTTTTTTTTTTTTTTTTTTGGTTTTTCGAGGGTCTCGCTCTAGTCCAGGCTGACCTGGAATTCACTATGGAGTCTCAGGGTGGCCTTGAACTCACGGCGATCCTCCTACCTCTGCCTCCTGAGTGCTGGGATTAAAGGCGTGCGCCACCACACCTGGCTCTGCTCATATTTTCTAAATCCATAAAAAGAGTTCAGAGATCCTAAGACACATGTCCAAGGTCCCCCTTATCTAATGTGGCATAACTGTGACTGCCACCCAGGAGGTTTGAACCAAGCACCCCTTTGTGTCACCTATATACTGCAAGGAGGTGCTACTCACACTTTCTCAACAAATACAGAGTAAATATAATCTCCTGGATTCCCTTTGTTCAGATTGGATAACAACCCAGTGTCAAAGTACAGGAAGCTCCACTTACTAGGTTTCCTGACCGCAATCATGAACCAAGCTGAATGCTGTCCTCTGTCTCCCCAAGTCTGCAGAAGAACACTTCCTGCTTTGGAATTTACTCCTGGTCCATTCTCTAATTAGAATCAACCCAGAGGTCTTCATGAATGTAGTTGTTCGACCTCAGGTTACCAGTGGGTTTATTTTCAAATATTTTATTGAAAACAGTAGAATTTAAATCATTTGAAAATTCCCCTGTCTCAGGTATGAGGGGCATGTCTTTGTATTTCACACCATTCTTGATGCCAAACTCTTCCAACTTCACGTGTGTGATCTGGAGAATCTGAGCAGATCTAGGAACCAAAAGGAAGCAGAAGAAAATCGCATTGCGATCCTCCTGCCTCAGCCTCCCAAGTAGCTGCAATAATAGGCATGAGCCATCTTGCCTGGAAAGAAGGAGGGTTTTAGTCCCATTCCTTGTTTATGTGAATTCTATTCATCCGTTCCTATGCTACCTCTCACTTTTCATTTTTTTTCTTTTCTTTCCTTTCTTTTCTTCCTTTCTTTTCTTCCTTCCTTCCTTCCTTCCTTCCTTTCTTTCTTCTCCCTCTCTCTTTCTTTCTTTTTTTGTCGCTAACTTCAGTTTGGGAAGATCAACATGGAAGCTTAATAGCTGGTGGTATTGTGACAGTTTCAGGCACACTCTATAGACGCCCTCCCCTCCAGTGGGAGGTGTCTAGCTAGAGCTCAAAACCTAGACGCTCAAACTAATTGGTCAGGTCTGAACCAACCACCTGTCTCCCTGCTCACCTGGAGCAGGAAATACTCACTGAACAGATAATTCTGTCTCTTCCTCACCCACATGGCCTAGAAGAAGGACCTCTGACTCTCTAGGGATGGTAAGGTCTCCCCAGCCGCCACTACAGGCTGGATTTCTCTTCCACCTGAATCTTTCCTTCTCATGATCTTTCCCCTTCCTGCTTGTTTAGCTGAACAGCATAAATTCTGTTAAAACTCACCACCTGTTCTCCCCACACTGGTGGCTGGAGAACTCTGTAACTCCCCATGTCCCCTTAAATAATAAAGTCTCCCACTATACCTTAATATCTGGTTGTCTATGATTTTAATTCTTTAACTTTGTAGACAAGAATTTGGGTACTCCTTAAATTTGGTGTTCATTGGAATTTTTTTCTGGGCATTATCTAAATTTTAGCCCCCAGTTCACCCTGCTAGTTCCTGACAGACAGGAAACACCTGATGGGTATTTAGGGAAAGAAAGTGGGGTGCTAGCAAGGAGAGAACAGGTGGGGTAATGTCTAAATCCTCTTTCTACTTCTTTGAGGAAGTGAAAATACAATGTAAAGGGGACACATGAGAGAATCAGTACTGTTCCAGGGACTTGAGTGATAGAATCTGGTGGCAACCAAAGATGACATGCTTGGGATAATAGGGTTTTTATCTTGAAGACAGAATATTCCATTTTCTGGCCAGGTTTGTGGACAACCTTCAGCCACACACCACTGGGATGAATCTCCAAATCGGACACAGTTTTGGGAGGAAAGTATTTATTGAAGTAACAGATCCAGGGGAAGTTCCAGAATGGCAAAGGAGGCTGGCCTCCTTTCACAGGTTCAAGCAGAGAGAGAAACCCATCACCAGCACCTCCAGCAAGCAAGCACACTCCAACACTCACAAGTAACAGGAACACCAGGCTTGAGCTCAGACTTTTCTTTGCTAGAATTCCAGACCCAACCCTGAAATACCTTAGGGCTGGACCCTAGCATCTGGCCAAGGCGACACACTCATTAGCCAGGCAGCTGGGGAAATACTTTAATACATATTGGGGGACATTCATTCAAACTACCACCCTTTGATTCCTGGAATCAGTAAGAATAAAAGATCTCAGGGCTGTGGAATAAAAGCTAGAGTCTGAGTCTAAGAAAGGGATCAGGAAGAAAGCCAGATGGACTCTGGTGGTAGCAGCTGTCTGCTCTTTAATATTCTAGCCTCTCCCATTCACCTTGCTACCTAAGGGCAGCGTGCAATGTCTGAAAGATGTCTCTATGTGTGGTATGAGCATGCTGTGTCTCATATGGTTTTGCTCATCTTGTGTTTTTGATTAACAGTAATGATATTGCTCTATGGCTCTTGCAATTTCTTAGCTATTTCTATCTACTGCATTACACAAGCTGTCTTCATGACACTTTCTTCTTTTTTTTATTAATTAGAAGCTTTGTATGGATACATCATGTATTGGTACCATCATTTGCCTCCTCCCTGCCCCCACTCCAATGAGGCCCTCCTTAGTGGGATTGCTTGTGTACACCATATTGAATTCAGTTGTCGACAATGAGCTGTGAGAGCAGCAGTCACTCACTGGGCGGATGAGGCAATGGCTCTGGATGTTCCCTCCCACTCTGTGGCTTTTACATTCTTTTTGCCCCTTTTCCACAAAATTCTCTGAGCCCTGGTGGGTGTGTTTTAAGTCTACTTCAGTGTTGAGCTCTCAGCAGCTTCTGGATTTCTGCTTTGGCGTGTTTTGAGCGTCCTCAGTGTCTGTCTCCATCACCCTAGCACAGGCTGTCAGGCTAATGACTATGGAAACAGCACTTTTGTTCATCTCACCAATTTCCCTGTGGTTTCACCTGGGTCCTGGCTGATGGTAGTTCATCTCCTGTCTGGGAGTCAGCTATCTAATTCTTATCTTGTTAATAGATTTTGGTTGACCTTGGTTCTCAATGCTTTCTGAAAAAGAAAATCAGATTCTCGAACAGAGAGTGAGATCAGCATAGGTTAAAGGGGACAGACATTCCTTTAACTCTTCTATTGAGTCTAAAGGAATTGGAGCTGGGGCATCTAATGAGGAGGAATTGGAAGAGTCCCCTAAGGTGAGGGATGGAGCACCAGTAAACAAATGTGATCTTGTCAGGAACTTGATCTTTCCCTGGTGAAAGAGAGAGCCTTGGTTCTCTGTGTTGGTCCCAAATTCTCTTTGGCTTAGAGATATTCCAGATTGGTATAAAGGGAAGGAAAATGTCAGATAACAATGTCTCTGTCTTGCTACAGAGTAGGGGGAGCTGAAAGTGAGGCCTGAACGAGGAAATCCGAAGGAGGCAAGTAATGCCTGAAACACGTTGATGGTTGAGTTATCAGGATTCAAATTTAGATTTGATAAGGAGGTGAAGGATAAAAGGTGAATCTTAAGGGCACCTAGGACATTCCTGACTGATGTCTATGAGAAGATGCCGCTGAAAGAAGATACATAGAGGAAGAGCTATCTTGGAGCAAGTGGCCATGAGCTGGGTTTAAGACATGACCTGGTGGATACATAGGCTTAGATGTCTGGTAGACGTTTATAAGTTATACATTAGAGATCTTGGGAGGTCCTCAGATGGTAAGTGCTTACAGCACAAGCATAAGGACCTGATTTCAGAACCTCAGCACCCACGTAAAAACTTGACGCAGTGAAATGGGCCTGTAATCTGAGCATGGATGGTGGTGGAGGGGTGGAGACAAGAGGACCTCTGGGGATTGTTGGCCAGTTAATCTAGTTGTATAACTGAGCTCCATGTTCAGTGAGAGACTCTGCCTCAAAAATTAAGGTGGAGAGATGTTGAGGAAGGCACCCAACATCAAACCCTGGCCTCAACATGAATATGTGTGCATGTTCATATACCACACTTACCACTCAGTCTCACACACACCACACTTACCAAACACACTACACACCCCCACACACCCAGCACACTTAAGACAACACATATACCACACTTACACAACACACACACACACACACACACACACACACACACACACACACACACACACACACACACACTAAGTCACACATCAGAATTACGGATAAATTCAAAGCTTGGAATATACATTTGAGGTTCACCTTCCTCAGAGTCATTGTTGAAGTGTGGAAGAAAGTGACATGGTGAGATTGTACATCAAGAACAGGGGAGGGAAGGGACTTCCAGAAACAGCCATCTAATGGGAATTTGTGAGTGATAGACCCAATGGCCCGAAACTAAGACCACACCATCTGCCAGTGTTACTGTTGGCATTACAATAAACTAGATTATTTATTTTTCTTGGTCCAAATGATGTTAGCATAATGATAGCACCTGGGTACTTAGTAAACTTTATATGTTTAATTCTGTACCAAGTAGCCATGCAAAGTTAGATACCATTTTACAAAATGATATTAACCTTATACCAATCTTAGTAATTTTAGGGCTCACTGATATTTCTTAAAAGGAATTTTCTATGCCTTTAGAAAGCTAATAAATGACAGAAATTTGGCACTGTGACAAAATTCAGATGGCTCTTCTCCAAAAAACGACTTAGAGAAAAAATAAAGATGTGTTTAGACAGGTAGCAAAAGAACACAGAAAATGCATTTTCATTTTTCATCCATCCTGGATCATTAGTTGGGCACCACTTTGTACTTGGCTGTGACCATCTGCAAAGCGTCAGGGAGGAAGAGAAGGATGTGTAGTTAACTCGACAACCTTGCTAATGACCAGGTCAATGATGTCCTAGCATGTGCTGAACACATGTCCTTCTTTCCAGCAGTTCCTCTACCTTGAGCATATTGACATGTTGGCTTGGATGATGCATGCGGAAGGGGCAACCTACCCATTGTGGAACGATGTGCAGCATCTAGAGGCTAGAGATGTCACCACAGTGAGTGTGGAGGGCAGAGACGGGAGCAAGGAGGCCTAAAAGCTAGAGGGGTTTGCATTGGTTTTCAGACTTTCCTGGGACTCCTCTCTTCTTTCTGAAGTCTCCCTTTTGGGATGAGAATGGTCCACGTTTCACTGTTGTAGGTAAGAAGCAGACTGCATATCTTTGATATGCTTTGATTTTCCAGCTGGAGGGGAATGAATCCTAACTGACTTAAATGGTATTTAGATGACATTTTAGACATTGTTGGATCTTGGGATGTGTTTAAACCTTTATTTTGAAACTATTAGAATGGAATAAATGCATTTTTCAGACAAAAGGCATGAATTTGGGGAGCCATAGGACAGAATCCTGTGAGCTACATTATGTACCCCCCCCAATCCATATCCTAACCCATTCTACCTCAGAATATTATGGCTTTTAGAGATTGGGCCATTACAGAGTTAACTAAGGTGAAATGAAGTGATATTTGTGATATTAACATGATATTAATCAAAGATGACTCTTGTCCTTAGAGGAAGAGAGCGGGACCCAGGCAATGTCCAGCTTGAGAACGACAGCCTGAGGGCACAGGGAGAAAGTGGCCTGCAAGCCAGATTCAGAAAGCAAGCCCAGATATTGAATATCCAGACTTATAAACTGTGCTGTAATAAATTTATTTCCTTTTAAAAAAACCTGCCAGTTCTATATGGTAAATATAATCAGAAAGCTTAATATAATATATAATAAGCACTACTGTTTAAAATAGGACAGAATTGTGGATGATCAATCAGAGCAATGTCACTAAGAACACACAGCTAGTCTTGTCCTTTCACTTGGACATTAAAGTCACTGCTGATGTTTAACCATTCATGAAAAATAATCAATTGATTGGCATTTGATCTTTGCTCCTCTCCCAAAAGAGGGTCCGAGCTCCTCTGAGTGACCTCTGGCTTTGACATTGTCATCTTGAAGTTGGGCACTACATTGCAGAAATAGCTTACCCTTGGAAGACAGCTTTGTCTCACATTTGTGAAAATACAAAATCCTTTGAATTCTTTAGTTTTCTCCTCAAACCAAACATTGAAGCTGCCCCGAGTAATTTCTGAGGTCTTAGCATTTACAGATATGGTGAGGGCAAGGGTCAAAACAACTCTGCTAGCCTCCTTCCCATCCCCAATCCCGTGGGGGCCCTCCTAGGTGGTCATGGTGGATTAGTTCATGGGGTAGGGAGTCATGAATAATGAATGAATGCACAAGAATCAGCCAGGTTCCCCCCCATTTGTGTGTTGTTACTGAGGGGTGCAATGTCTCTGGATATTCTTCCCCACCATGGCTCTGACATTCTTTCTGCCCCCTTTTCTGCTCAGTTCCCTGAATCATGGTGGGTGAGTTTAAGTCAGCTTTATTGTTGAGATCTTAAGTGTGTCTCTGTACTTCTGCTTCAGGTTGTGTGGGATCTCATTGCTGTCTGTCTCGTGGACCTATCCTGGATTAATTGACTCGCTGTGGTGATAGGTCTCTTGTTTATCAGGCCACTCTCTCAAGGTTTCATTTGAGGCCTACATAATAGGTCCGGGGTGGTTCATCTGGGATGTCAGCCATCATCCCATGGCTTGTTGGTGAAATTGGATTGACCATCGCTCCCTCACCACCTTCTGAAAAATACAGAACCTCCATTGGAGAGTGAGATCAGTATAGGTTACATGGGACACACATTGCTAATTTGGCAAGAGTCTATTGAGAGTAGCCTCTTTGTAGTTCTCTGGTAGTGGGAATTTCCCCCTTGGAGCCCAGGTTTTTGGTCCCCATAGGATTATACCCTGGATCCCAATTCCAGTTAAGGGTTCTTTGTCACTGAGTGGATCTCTTGGCCAATTTGAAAGCAGTTGATTACGCCCCTAGGTTTTGGTGCCACTATTGCACAAATGATCAATTCTTGATGAGCTGTTCTCTCCCATAAAGTAGTGACTTCAGAATTCCCATGACACCCATCTGAATTTTATATCAGATGTCTCTGCTTACTCCAAATATCATCGACCAATTTCCCCTGGAAGCTCATGCAGTGCCTACCAGCACTGCACATGTTACTGTGTGGAAGTTGATTGCCATTCTGGATCTCACAGGGTTTCTTGGTGTTGCGAGATGACTTTCTGTGGTTTATTCATCAGTAGAATTCTTACCTTTGGCCTGGGGCAGGTTTTCAAGAGCTTTGACAGAAGCCTGTCTTGTTTTGTGTCCCTCGTGGGTCTCTTTGATCAACAGCTCCATGTGGGAAGGAACCAATGACTGGAATAGGAATTTGCAGGTCTGATCAATTTTAATGGGGTTCGGCTTCCTCCCATTCTATTCATGGGCCCTGCTACCAGTCCATGCCCATATCTTCCTTTAGAGTTTATTGTATGAAAGTAGGGATTTTATGGTTTTGATTCATTATTGATTTAGCTTATTGTATAGGTCCCTCCTCTCCCATTCCTTCCATCCCCTTTTACAGTCTCTCATTTCATCTGTTAGGTTTGCTTAGAGTTTGAGCTTAACCTGGTTAGGAATAGCATATGAGAGAGAATTACGGCATTTGACTTTCTGTCCTTGTGTGAGTTCGCTAAGTATGATCTGCTCCAAGTCCATCCACTTTTCTTTAAATTTCATTATGTCACTTTTCCTTAAAGCTGAGTAGAATTCCATTGTGTAAATGTACCACAACTCTGATATCCATTCATCCAGAGATGGGCATTTGGTTTGATTCCAATTCTTGGCTATTATGAATTAAGCTGCAATAAACATGGTTGAGCGAATGTTCCTGTGCTGAGGCGTGAATTCTTGAGGGTAGATGCCTAGTAGAGGGATAGCTGGGTCCATTGGAAGCTCTATATCCTTTCTGTTCAGGAGTCTCCACACTGCTTTCCATAGTGGTTGAACAAGTTTGCAGTCCCACTAGCAGTGAAAGAGGGTTCCTTTTTCCCCACATCCTCAGCAGCAACTATTATTGTTGGATTTCTTTATGATTGCTGCTCTGACTGGAATACGGTGGGATCTCACTGTAGTTTGGATTTGCATTTCCCTGATGATTAAGAATGTTGAGCACTTTCTTAAGTGAGAAAAGGCCATTTGTGTTTCCTCCTTTGTGAATTCTCTGTTGAGATCAATGCCCCATTTTGTGAGGGGGCTGTTTGATTTTTTATTATTTATTTTTGTGAGCTCCTTGTAAGTGCTAGATATTAGACCCCTGTCTGTGTTATAGCTGGCAAAAATCAACTGCCAGTTGACATCTCAGTTTTGAGCAGGCTTTGGTCATAGCAACATGGGTGCCTCATTGCATGCTGGGAAACAAAGATTCAAGTGAATCTCACTGCTAAGTCTTGTGTGTAATGATATAACATTTCTTTATTTTCTGTGAGGGAAAGATGACAATCCAAAGACTAAAAGAGGTAGACAAGGACTGAGCTTATTTGCTTTCCAGACAAACTCAGACAGGTAAAGAATTTCCCTGAGGAGGGAAAGAGTCGGGAGCTTTATGACCAGGAAAGGGGACTTCGGTGTTTGATATCAATTAGGTTTCAACCCTTTCTGGCTAACTGGAGTTAAATCTTGTCAATTCAAGCAGATTCCTCTATTTATTTATTGTTCAAGTTCATTCTGTTGTTCATCTGGCTGAGTTTGTTTCAGCTTTGATTAGAGTTCAGGATTGTTTATTAATGTTAGAGTTTAGGATTGTTTATTAATGTCAATTCAGAATTATTTATTGATATCCAGGTTATGTTTAAACATAAATTTATCACTTGCTTTTAGTGTGTAATTTAATGCTTCTTAGTAACTTAATTACAGAATTTTTGCACACATCACCACAATTCCATTCAAAAACATTTCCATCTTCTCAGAAGAAACTCCACTTTCTGACCCCCAGTCACTTGCAACTATAAACCTACTTTGTCTCGGGTAGCTTTTCTATACATTTTGTACAGATGGAATAATTATTACCTTTGGGATTTAGTACCATTCACTGAGCATGATATTTTGAAGTCCATCCATGGCGTACCTAGAGTGCACCATCCCTTTAAATTGAGAAATCAATCATAGCACAGGTTCAGCATATTGAATAGTGTATTCTTCTAAGAAAAATTCATTATTCTAATCCTTTTTGTCAGAGAGCTAGATGCATGGTTAACATTCAGTAAATGCCTCCGCTTCTATACGTATCCCCCTCAAGAGACCGGCTCTTTAACAGCACAGTTCTGTGAGCTCATGAAGGCAAGATATAAATTAAATATAAATGAGCCTACTTCCAGCAGCTCTGTGCTCAGGAGTAGAGAGTCACATCTTGAATGTGACTATAGGGATTGTCACAGACCCTCTCCTTGGCTTGGATAGACTCAGAAACAAATACCCACATTCGGCTTTACTACGTGGACTGAATGAAATGATTTGTGCACTTTTTTTTCACCCCAACCTTTACGTTTTGGATTCTACTTTATCGGTCTTGAGGTCCCGAGACGACACCACATCACAAAAATTTCCTAATCTCTAATGGGCCACGAAAAAGAAAGACAGCCCTTTGAATAAACAGAAAGAATTGAGAGGTACCTGAACATCTGTGGTCAGATTGTTAAAATCCTTCTCCTTTATTTAGATTTCTCTCAAAAAAGGTTAACATTGTATGTCAGTGATAAATTTCATATAATAACTATTACGTCTCAGAGTCTCTCTCATCATACTTTGGCTACACCCTTAGACACTTCCCAGTAGAAATATTTAAGGAAGCCAGGCGTGGTGGCGCAAGCCTTTAATCCCAGCACTCCGGAGGGAGAGGTAGGAGGATTGCAGTGAGTTCAAGGCCACCCTGTGACTACATAGTGAATTCCAGGTCAGCCTGGGCTAGAGCGAGACCCTACCTCGAAAAACCAAAAAAAAAAACAAAAAACAAAAAACAAAAAAAAAAAAAAAAAACCTTAAGGAAAAACAATTGAATTGAGTTCCAGAGACCTCATAATACAGAACAACTTCTCTGATAAAATATTACTTCCCTATAAGCACTTTTCTGACTTGTTTGGGATGTTCAAGACCACTGGAAATAACCTCAAATTGCCACAAAGCACTAGAGGCAAATAGCCAATCCAGTAAAGAAACAAAGTCGGTGATCACTGACTAAGCGTTTTCTATCCTTTCTGCTGACTCAGGCTGAGGCTTTCTTGTTCATCTCTCCCAAATCTTAGAACCACAATGCCTCCATTTTTGGACAGTCGTTGCTATTTTATTGTAACTCTCTGTTTCCCAAGAGTGACCCAAATCGCCCCTCCCAAGTATCACTTTTCTGGAATGACCCAGACCACCCATCCCAATGATCACATTCCTGGGGTGGCCCAAACCACCTGTCCAATGATCATTCTCCTGAAGTGGCCCAAGCCCCCAGGCAAGTGAACCACCCTGCAACCAAAGGATTCCCACGACCCACTGACCAGTATATATGTATTCCTTAATCTGTGATGGAAGTAGCTTCTGACCTGCCTGGCCAGGGCCCTTTATTTCCCCAAATAAAGCCTGTCTCAGCTGTCTTTCCTGCTTGTTCCTAACACCTATGATATTGTAGGAAGTCTGGAGAAATCTAACTTCCTTTAGGCAGTCTTAGTCATGGACAAAAGCCCAAAGAGGGAAGCAAAAGATGCCACCCCGCATGCCAACCACCTTGGCAGGATTGGAACTGTGAAATGAACTTGTGTCTGATCTAGATTCGTCCACAACAGTGCCCCTGCTGCCCACAGTCTAACACAACACCTAGATGGGATCTGGCCTTCAAATCTACAAACCAATTGGGTCCTCTTTACAAACTGGGATCTTATGTAAGAATCCTAAACTCGCAACATTAAAGCAGCCTTAATACTCAACCACCAGGACTCAGGGAACTGAGCCGAAGAGGGGGCGGAAAGATTGTGAGAGCCGTGGTGGGGGAGATGATCCAGAGGCATGGCACCCCTCTGTAACAACACACTTGGGCCAGGAAGACCAGGCTGAGTACTAGGCTATCCATAACGAGTTACATTATTTAGTGGGCAAACAATGAGTTGTTATCCCAAATTCCCCAATTCCCCCCTTCCCCATCCCTGATCAGTTGGATATCCTCCTCCATGGGCTGTCTGTATTAGTCCTTGTGGCAAGGGATCCTGGATATCCTAGTATGGTTAGGATTCGTTATGGACAATAAATATATATATATTTTAAAAATCCATTTTCAATCAACTATAAAGGCCTGTCCATGCTCTCTCTCTCTCCTCTCTCTCTCCTCTCTTCTCTCTCTCTCCTCTCTTCTCTCTCTCTTCTCTCTCTCTCCTCTCTCTCTTCTCTCTCTCCTCTCTCTCTTCTCTCTCTTCTCTCTCTCTTCTCTCTGCTCTCTCTTCTCTCTCTCTCCTCTCTCTCTTTCTCTCTCTCTCTCCCCTCTCTCTGCCCTATGAGCTCTACCTGGATACACATAAGCCTGGCTTCCCTCCACCTACCCACCCAGCCAGCGGGGATAGAAGGGCACTGTTACTTGGCCTGGGTAATTTTCTGTTCATCTCTGTTTTATGTTTTGGGGTAACCTCTCACTTTGATTGCATGTATGATTTTCCTATAATCTTCGCGTCCACCATGTGTGTAGTTTCCTTAAGATCTAGATTTATTTACCATGTAGGAATCTCCTCTAAGCTCTGGGCCTGCTCCCCATTTCTCACTGCCTGGCACTTTCCCTCCTATTAGCAAATCATCATCACTTACTTTTAATTTTCTTCCATAGGGAAGCTCAAGATCGATGTTGTATCTTTCAGAGGGAGTGCCTGTTTCTTCTAAATCTCCCTACATAGGTCTTATCTCCCACATGCCCCAGCTCTTTCCCTATAGACCTCTATTTTCCTCAAAGGAGCCTTGTGAACTATGCTGTGGCTACTTCCCACATTCTTATGACTCTGCTCTAGTCTTCTTCCAAGATCCCAATTTCCCTTAAATAAACTCCACAATTGGTGATTTCTCCCTAAATCAATTCAATAATTCATAACTTAAACTTGAGTCAATTTTTATCAGTTCTCTGGTTAAAAGTAGGATAGGACCTCAAATTTGGGTTCATAAACTGGGGGAAACCTTGTGAACCCCAAAATTCTGCATCAATATTAAGTCTCAACAGTGTTTCCAAACAATGACATCATTATATAAAATATCCACGTGGAACTCTAACCTGTTCTCTTAAGTAGCTGTCATCTCTGCCTCTGCATTTCCTATCACGTGATTCATCCCTGCCCCTGTATTTCCTGTCACCTGATTTAGATCACTGACCAATAAAAGAGGGATAAGACTCAGACCAAGTCTGCATTTTAAACTATACCTCTGTCCTGCAATCCGTACACTGAAAATCTGTGTTACAGGTAAGTAAGGACTGAGATGGTCAGGCACAGCCATGCTGTTGAAGCTTAGATGTCTGATATCAACATATCATCTCGGATGGCATTGGGACCAAGATTTCAAACTGAAGGATGAGGCAGGAAGGATGGAAAACTGCTAACTTCCATCAACTCCCTAAAATAACTGACATTGTTCATTTACCGACATAACAAGTTATGCATTGGGAAGTTACTATAGATTTGACATCCAATTTTACCCATATCTTATCTCTGCAGAATACTAGCCATATACTTACTAATTAATTCCTCCAGTTGTCCACAAGATATAAAATGAATTTCATGTGTTTTTACTGAACATAAAAGTGTGAAAAGGGCTAAAATAATATTCCTGGGCACATAAGAGATAAGAAATATGATGGGAAGAAAACTTCATTATAGAAACATTATCTGGCCTTAGACCATACTATCTTTTAAGTCAGTGCTTTGATTCATATTATGTTAGTCAACAGTCCTTAATAGACATTGTTGAGAATATATCTTTCCACAAGATATTTAATCCATAATGTATAATAACAATTACTATATATATATATATATATGTATATCCTTCTTGAGTCAGTATGTATTATTGATCATGATATAGAAAATTCTAAATATAAATGTTATTTGCTATTGAATTTAGGAACATCATACATGAACAATTATGGCTAAAATCAACCCTGGGAGAAATTATTATCTGTAACCTGCTCTTGGATCTGTATCTACACTAGGTTCTGGTGTCATTCTTGTTTTGAGAATTATTAGATTATTTATAACCAATACAATATCTCATTCTTTGTTTTATTCCACCCTAAATTATACAAGTGGTATTTTGGGGTCATGAAGCTCAATGTTTGTTTGGTGAATGTGATGGAAATAATTTCTGAACCGTACTCTTCATCCAACTACTATTAAAAACATTTTTTGAATTCAATAATTAAGACATATTGAAAGCTTTTTTGTCATAAATCACTATAGTTCCCAAGACAACTACATCATCCTAAAAAACACCTGTGTTGTGATTTAACTTGAAACTATGTATTTCTGTATTTCTTTAAAAGCAATTTAATTACATTGGGGGAGGATTCAATAAGAATAAAGGATAGTGACGTATGTATTCAAATGTCACTATGACACCCATTTCTTTGTATTTTAACTGAAAAGTTAGTTAAAAATTGAAAGCACAGTAGATAAGCTGACAGTGCCACAGGTGAAATAATTGATGTGTAGGATTTTCATAACATAGTGAGGGGCGACAGAAGGTGTGATAGGTTGCCATTTGATCATTGGTGAGGTGGGTGGTTATTACAGAGGACTTATATTCTCTACTTTTGTACATAATCAACAGTTTTACAATAAAAGAATGGGTACTTAGAGTAACATGAAAGGCCATTTTTGTTACTTATTTTTATAGTTAATTTGGAAAATTCTATTTTTTATTACTAAGTAGAAATTTGGTATGCACAAATCATGTGTTGGTAGCTCTGGTTCCCTCTTCCCTGCCCCCATTCCACTGTGGGCCCTCTTCAGTGGGATTGTTGGAATGCTCCATGGGGATTGAGGGCTGTGATGGTTAGGTTTTGTTGTCAACTTGATCTTTTTAATTATCTTTGGTGGGTCTCTGAGGATGTTTACAGGAAGGCAGTCTCTCAGCAAGGGGAAGGATGTAAAGTAGCTCAAAGAAGCTGACGGTAAATATCTTTTCCTGTGTGGGCCATACAGGAAGGAAATTCCAGAATTCAGGAAGCCATTAAATCTGAGATAGAATTGTAAGACCCCACCCTAGGGCTATATAAAGGTGAAAGAATTATCTCCTTACCCTCCTGCCTGTTTCCTGTTCTGTTTATGTTGTGTTGGTGATGGGTTTCTC
The DNA here is from genome assembly GCA_004024765.1 of Zapus hudsonius. Lineage (NCBI taxonomy): Eukaryota > Metazoa > Chordata > Mammalia > Rodentia > Dipodidae > Zapus > Zapus hudsonius. The sequence continues at coordinate 10,520 of PVHP010009478.1, read as the reverse complement.
TCTCTGCTCGGACCTGTGAAAGAGGGCCAGCCTCTTTTGCTGTTATGGAACTTCCCCTCAATCTGTGGTTTCAATAAATACTTTCCTCCCCCAAATTGTGCCTGGTTTGAAGATTCATCCCAGTGGTGTGTGGCTGACTAATAAGGGCTATGTGCTGTGTGAGAAGTAGTCAGTTATTTTTGGAGGTGCAATGCTTCTGGATATTCCCTCCACCATGGCTCTTACAATCTTTCAGCCTCCACTTCTACAAAGTTCCCTGAGCTATGATGGGTGAGTTTTGTCTGCTTTAGTGTTGAGCTCTTAGGAGCTTCTAGATTTCTGTGTTGGACTGTTTTGAATATCCACAATGCCTGTCTTCACCCTGTCTCGAGTTGTTGGGCTTGCTGAGGAAGCAGCACTCTTGCTCATCTCTCCTAAAATGCTGAGCACAAAATTTGGTGAGAAGCTTTCTCTCCAAAGAAATACCAAATGTATTTTTTCAGAGCTAGATCTATTTCTCCCTCACCCACACTCTTAATCTCTACCAGATGTGCACTGTCCTTATAACAGAATTTCTTATAGGTGAGTGTGGAGCTCACTAAATAGTAAATCTCTTCTGAAGTCTTCAAGGAACAAAAAGATTTGCCTGGGCTGGAGAGATATCTCAGTGGTTGGTTAAGGTATTTCCCTGCAGAGCCTTCTGACCCTGGTTTGAGTCCCCGGTAGCCACATAAATCAAGAAGCACAAGGTGGTGCATACATCTGGAGCTCATTTGCAATGACAGGAAACCCTGGCGTGCCCATTCTCTCTGTCTGTCTCTATCTCTCTTTGCTTGTAAATAAATAAACATATTAAAAATGATTTGCTTATAAATACAGATGCTAAAGATGACTGAAGGTATGTGTTGACGGACTCAAAATCTTCTGTTGTTAGTTTTGAGGGTAAAGAAGTAAAGTTATCAGTATTTCTTGTTCTCAAAAAAGTGCTGATGGGGCTGGAGAGATGGCTCAGCAGTTAAGGCACTTGCTTCCAGTGCCTAAGGCTCTGGGTTCAATTCCCCAGAACCCACATAGGCGAGATCCACAAGGTGGTGGCCCTGGTTCTCTCTCTCTCCCTCTTTCTCTCTCTCTCTCTCTTTCTCTCTCTCTTTCTCTCTCTCTCATTGAAAATGAATAAATAAAATATTTTAAAAAGTGCTGATGATCAAAGCTTTGCTTTGATATACACTGTTCTCCTCTCATTGAGCCCAATCATCAGAATCTATTCCTTCAGCAAGCATAAAATGGGAAGCAACTGAGTCTGATCCTATCCCACCCACAAGTAATCCCAGAGGCTCTCAAAGCTGACAGAACCTTCCACATGAAGCATCAGCAACGTGCTGCCTGTCATCGGTGGTCGTCAGCAGTAGATAAGGCCATGGCCCTCCTGTGTTACTTGACTGGAAGGAAATAAGCCCATCCTCCTGACTGTGTGGTCTCAAAACTCACCACGGTCAAAACCTAGTAGAGAAGACAAATGATCTCGAGGCACAATCCACCATGTTTTGCGATCAAAAGTTGATAAAATATACTCTGCAAACCAAGCTGCATATCTTCCTTGCAATGTATGTAAAGTTCTTGAAGGGGATGTATTGGAACTGGTGTTTAAGAATGTTAGTTAATGTTTTCATGCCTATATTTCATGCCTTGAGTTCTTAAAACCAGTACTTTAAACCTATGCTTCAATGCCATGGTCACCTGAGGCAAGGGAAAATAAACAAAAAATACTACTACATTTGCACTCAGATTTCCTAGTACAGGCTAGCTATAGTTATAATGCATTTTAAATATTTAAATATGAACTTGGCTTTAAATAACTGTAGCAACAATCTACATTAAGAATAGTTTTATAGACATATTTTACTTATCAGGGGTCAGTGAACCTGAAGAGGAACTATAATCATTTCTTTTATGTCAGAAATTGGAAACTTAGATTAAACAGTGAGGCCAATATTAAGAAGTTGCTTCACATGTGGTTTTCTTGGCTATTAATGAAAAAGAAATTCCCATTGTTGTCCATTAAAACAGATTTCTAAATACTTTTTTGCCCTTCCTCTTTTTTTAAAAAACACATTTATTGTCAAAAATTAGATACATTGTATAAGCAAATCTTGTGGTGGTACCCCCATTTCCCTGTTCCCAACTTACCGGGGGCCCCTCCTTGGTAGGCATACTGGATCAGTCCATGGGGCAGGGGGTTATGAATTGTACAAGAGGTAGCCACTTTCTCCAACTCCCCACCTTTGTATGTTGTTGCTGAGGGGGTCAATGTCTCTGGATATTCTCCCCCACCATGGCTTTTACAATCTTTCCACCTTCTCTTCTGCTCAGTTCCCTGAGTCATTGTGAGTGAGTTCTATGTCTGGTTTATTATTGAGATCTTAAGTGTCTCTTTTAAGTGCTTTGGGTTGTGTTGGGTATCGTTGGTGTCTGTCTCCATTGACCTTTCCTGGGTTATCCGGCTTGCTGTGGTTATTGGTCTCTTCTTTATCTCACCACTTTTTCATAGGTTTCATTTGGGCCCTGTATGATAGGTTAGGGGTGGTTCATCTCCTGCCAGGATGTCAGCCATCATCCTATGTCTTGTTGGTGGACTTGGGTTGTCCACAGTTCTTGCTGCCTTCTGAAAAATACAAACAGAATCTCCATGGAAGAGTGAAAAAAGTATAAGTTAAATGAGACAAACATTGTTAATTTGGCAAGATTCTAATGGGTATAATCTCTCTGTAGCTTTCTGGTAGTGGGAATTTCCCCTTGGAGTCCAGGTTCTTGGTCCCCATAAGATTTTGCCAGGGATCCCAGTTTCAGTTAAGGGCTCCTTGTCACTGAGCGGATCTCTTAGCCAGTCAGTAAGCTGTTGATTACCCACCTAGGTTAAGCACCACTATCATAGATGAGGACTTCTTGACTTGCTGGTCCACATGCACCCACACATGATGATGCATATAAAATATTAAATATGCATAATGAATGTGCACCACACAGGCATACACATGCAAAAAACAAAAAACCAATGTAAGAAGAAAGCAAAGTTAAATCACAAGAAGGTCATCACAGAAGCTTGTTGGTGGGACATATAAATTGGGCCCAATTACAAAGAGCTGAAAAATAGTTTAATGAAATAGCATTGCTTATGAAAAGGGATTCAAACCAGAAACAAAGTAAGGACATAAACACTGAAAATACATAATCAATGATAAAGAAGACCTCTATAGATGAGAGCACACCACATTAATGATGAAGACAATGGAGTTATTCACAGTAAAGGCCAAGGGAACATTCATAAACTGTGAAATCAGCTAGTAGCTAACCAACATGGAATGAACCAAGGAGAATCCTCTCATAGCTTCTGTTGTCATCAACTTTCTCTGTTGCAGAAAGAACCCAATCAAAAGCGGCTTATGGGTTTATATGGCTTATGGACTCCAGGAGAGACTCCATCCTGGCAGGGAAAATGATGGCATGAGTAGAGGGTGGACATCACCTCCACCACAGCACTGCAAACAGCAGCAGGAAGGTGTGCCGAACACTGGCAAGGGGAAGCTGGTTTATAACCCCCATAAGCCCGACCCCAACAACACAGTTCCAGCGAGGTTGTAAAACCCAAACTGCCATCAGCTGAGGATAGATCAATCAGAACACATTCATTTGTTTGTGGAGGACGCCTGGGGCAGGTAATCAAGAGCTTTGACATAAGCCTGTCTTATTTGGGGGACCTGTTAGGGCTGTTCCATCAATAACTCAGTGTGGGAAGTAACCAATTCCTGGGGCAGGAAGTTAGTTATAGGCCAGAGCCATTTGTATCAGAGTTAGGCTTCTTCCCACCCTTTTCAGGGCCCTTCTTTCCAGATGATGTCCTCATCTTCAAGAGCTTACACTCCAAAAGTAAGGATTCTCTGGTATGGATTCACTATAGATTTAGATTAATGTATATCTCCCCCTACCCACCCCTAACTGATCATGAAGGGCCCAATTGAAACCATAGAAGTAGCCAGATGAACAAGAGTGCTGCTTGCATCCACAGTAAATAAGACAACCTATGAAAGGGTAATGGAGAGAGACACGGAGGATACTCAAAATTGTCCAAAGCAGAGACTATCCAGAGGCATGGCACCCTTCAGCAACAACACACTTGAGCCAGGAGGTCCGGGCTGAGTACTAGGCTCTCCAGGGTCCCCTGCCACAAGGACTGATCCAGATGGTACATGGAGGAGGATATCCAACTGATTGGGGATGGGGGGGCATTGGGGAATTGGGGATAACAACTCATTGTTTGCCCACTGAATAATGTAACACATTATGGACAATAAATATATATTTAAGATAAAAAAAATTGTCCAAAGCAGAAACTCAGAGACTCTTAAGAGCACACCAGTAAAGCAGACTTAAAACTCACTCACAATGGCTCAGGAAATTTTTCAGAAGAAAGGCTGAAAGATTTTAAGAGCCGTGGTGGGGGGAATATCCTGAGGCATTGCCCTCCTCAAAAAAAAAATAAATGTCTACTGCTTGCACAGTTCATAGCCCTCCATCTCCCAACTGTTCCAATAATCCAGTAATCCCACTGAGGAGGGCCCTCCGTGGATTGGGGGCAGGGAAGATAGAAATGGGGGTACCAACAAAAGACTTGTTCATACAGTGTTTCTATTTATCAACAATAGAAAAATTAATTTGAAAAATAAATCAATGCAAGAGGATCATATTTAAAATGCATTATATACCTCTATAAAAACTGTCAATATGGACTGGAGAGATGAAAAAATGGATGACTTGCATACAAAGAAATTTCAAATAAGAAATCACTTCAGAAATAGTGAATCTGAGCTATCCTGATGTTGTTTCCTCTTTATAAATCAAAAGGAAAACCGAGAAATAGAAAGGCTACCCAGTAAGACTTCTGCGAACCTCAGCTCCTTTCAAGCTGATTAGTTAGAAAGATTGGATGAACTTTATAGATACAGAAAAAAAACACCATGTTTAACACAGAAACAGAAACATCAAAATCAAAACTTAAACCTGCAGATCGAGAAAGACCACAAGATCTAACTAGTATTGTCAGCACTGGTATGGTTAAAAGTTAAACTGAAAGACATGAAAATGTGGAAGGAATTACCTGTGCAGACAGTAATTCACTGGGCAACACCAGACCCGAAGCACTTTGTTATTCCAGTATAGTTGTGGTTGGAGAACACTGTTTCAAGATTTACTCAATGAAAAGAAAACATAACGTGGACAGTCTTCATTGGCACTGGTGGCGGCAATTTAGGAAGGTGTTGGGGCCTTTGAGAGGTATAGCCTTGCTGAAGGAGGTGGGTCAGTGGGGACTGGCTTTGGACTAATATAGCCCAGCTCCAAACCCTGTAGATGGAGTCATTCCTGCTGCTAATATGTGATGATGTGAGCCAGCTTCCTGTTTATATCATGTTGTCCCTGTCATACTGAAACGTCCCCTCAAAACTGTAAGCCAAAATAAACCCATTCCTTCCATAAACTGCTTCTTGTTAGGTGGTTTTTTTTAATTTCTTTATTATGAATAAGTATATACATTGTATGAACAAATCTTGTGAAGGTGTCCTCATTTCCCTCCTCTCTGTCCCCTACCCACTGGGGTCCTTCTTTGGTGCGCATACTGGATCTGTCCATAGTTTAGGGAGTTATAAAATGCACCAGAGGTACTCATTTTTTTCTTTTTTTTTTTCCTTCCCCCTTTGTGCATTCTCCCAGCAATGAGAACGTAACTACTACGTTGCTTGTTACAGGTGCTTTGGTGGCTTCTGATTAACAAGGTCTATGGTTTTATTTTACCATTTACTTTGGGAATGAGAGTGCTGGTTTCTTCCAGCCCAACAGCTACTCAGTTAAGAAATTTTTGTAAAAAAAAAAAAAAAAAGCTTGTCTTTTAAATTAGCCAAAAGTAAGCCAGGAAACACCCAGGTGTAATGAAACAGGGAGAGATAGAGATAATAAAGAATTGAAGACGTTAACAAGAAAAAAAATTTTAAATACATACCATGTCTCACATGAAAAATCACTGGGCACATTTGATCTCCACAGGCACAGAAGGGAAAGAACAGAGCACACTTAGCACACTCACACTCTGTGAGATTGGGGAGGATTGGGGACTGAGCGCAGCTTGTGGAAATGCTGTCTTCAGGTCACCTAGAACCGTGGACTTCACTGTGCCTGTTGCCTGGCTTGTGTGCTTATGTTTAAGCCCAGAGCCTTGTATTTTCTTGGAGGACTCCAGCGGGAACTTCTAGAGCTTTCTTACCCTCTTTTGCTGAGAAATAAAGGTGCCAGAGATCAATAATTGCCAAGAAAGCCTGGGGGTTTATATTATTTGATATTTCTCATGCTTCCAGCTGTGAGGGGAATGCATTTTGTTTGTCACATGGTTCTGGCTGAGCTGGAATCTCAGACTATAACTTGTGGGTGAAGGTCTGAACAGATCCAGTGTCCTAGAGGAGACAGAAGAAAAAGATGGAGTTTTTTTTTTAACCTCATACTCCTGGTTTATGTCATCTATATCCTTCAGTGCTTATAATCCCTCTCTGTTTTCATTTTTCTTTATTTTGTTATCAAACTTAGATTCAAAAGAATAAACTGAAGACTAATACCAGAGAGATAGGTGTTGATATAAAGAAAATGATCTTCAATGAGCATTCTAATAGAGAGGAAGAAGACAGGGCCATGACTCAGTTTCTTCTTTTGCTCCTTTGGGGGAAGTGTGAGATATGATGTTGGTTGGTTGAGGTTATATATGGAAACCAGCGTTTTTCCAGGAACTTGACCTAGAGGATGTGGTGACAACTCATGACAGTGTTCTCTTGTCTTGAAGACAGGATGTTCCATCTTCTGGCCAGGCTGGTGGTCATTCATTGGTTCCTGGCATCCACTCAGAATAAGAAGATGATCACAGGACTGCAGAATGAAAGCCAGAGTGTGAGTGTGAGACAGGAACAGGCATCCAGCCAGATGAACACCGATGACAGCACACTCACTCCCATTCACCTCTCCACCCAAAGGCACCTTCTATTTTGCATGTGCTTGGGGGGGGGTGGATGAAGCTACAAATTAATGTCCAATGAGCAGCGCATCAGCCATAGATGAGGAGAATTAGAAGAGCCATATCCCTGGGCCCTAGCTGTTTCAGGGGTTTGCCAGAAGCATACTCAGCACTGCCTCCCAGAGTGACTGTACTTCTTTATTCGCAGGTAACCTATCATGCACCCTTGGCTAATTCTCAAACTGCCTTTAATCCTTCAATCCTTTCATTCCACTCAGACCAGATCTCTTATCTACTTTCTAGGATATCTGTCTTCTCCCTCCAGCAATACCTTCCAAATGATACATAGCTACATCGAATACCAGTGCTACAACATAACCTGTTCAGTCCTCTTGAGGAATATCTCATTCTTCCAGTCGCTTCTTTTTTTTTCTAACCTTATTATGATGCCCCGAGTTTGAAGAGTGTCCATTTTAACATACAGCCTTGATATTGGAATCTATCAACAGGAAAAATATGTGTTATAAGTAAGCAAAGATTCAACTGGTGAGGTGAAGCTGTTCTTTGAGAATGTGGGACATTTGATATCGTATCAAAATTTAATCGGGGATGAATGATAGTGGGTGATGTAAATGATAGTGAAACCAGTATTTCAAGCTCAAGGGAAATAAAGCAAGATAGAGAAGAGTTTCTACTAAATGCTCACCTGCTACCAAAAACATTACTGGCGTTGTGCATTTATCCTTGGAACAAATAGGTGCTGAAAGTTCTGTTAAGTCTGGCACTGAATTATATAGGTAATAACTCCATCTTCTATCCAGAGCCACAGACTTTTTGAACTGAGATGTACACAGGAATCATATTCTTCCCCTTTCCATAAGGCATGGATAAAAGTAAATTTATTATTTTCCATGTGTAGAGCTTATCATTTTAGTCTATGAAGTAAAATGACAACAGACACGTCTCAGTAAAAGAACGTACAAAACGCATGATGTGCCTGTTGCATGTGTATTAGCCTCAAAAAGCAGCTGTGTGGTAGTTTGAATTATGGCCCAATAAACTCAGGAGTTTTACTAAAATTGAGTTTGCAATGTGAGCCCCTAGCAAGCAGATTCCTGCTATAGGGGGACATGTCACTGGGGGGTGCATCCTGGAGTCCAGCACTAAGGTGTGTTTGAAGACAGACCTTCAGTCCAGACCTACTAGGTGTGAAATGAGCACGCTGAGCTCTGGCAGTTCATGCCTGCTGCTGGTGCTGACTGTTTGTGATGGTGTCTCTCTGCTTGGATGTACGGAAGTGAGCCGCTTCTTCCACCATTGATGATTATCAATTAGAGTTCCCCTGGACTCTCTAAGCCTGAAATAAACCCCTTCCCTCCCATATGCTGTGTCTGGTTAGGTGTTTGTCAGATCAATGAGTAGCTGACTGTAACAAATACAGTAGCTGGCTCTCATAAAGTTTAAAGACACTCAGGCTTGGCCTTAAAGGGAAGAGGAATTGGCCTAGTCCCTTGAAGACTGGAGAGAAGGGGGCATGGTGAGCACAGGTGGGCTTGTCTGGTAACAGACCCCCCAAGTTTTCTCTATCTTGAACAAATGTCAGACTCCAAGCTCCTTGCTGTGGAGAGTCCAGGCAGGAGGAAACATGTCAGAAAGCAGTGTCTCTCTGTGTCTCTTAAGAATGGAGTTGGAAGTGGAACCGGAGCCAGGTAAGGCAATGAGAACCAGAAGGGAGAAAGTAGTGCCATAAACACTGTGGTGATTGAGCTGTTGGGATCTGGACTTGGATTGGATTGGGAGGTGAAACATAAAAGGAACCTATAGCATTTCTGACTGAAGGTGACTGTGAGGAGATAAGGTTCATTAGAGCAGCTGGCTTGGGGGGGGGCAGCTGGATGAAGCTAGGTTGATAAAGAGCTGGTTTTTAGACATGACCTTGACTTTCCAGGATACTCTTGTTTGGACATCTGGTAAATGATTGTACATCATGCACCAGAAATCATGGATAAGTTTGAAGCTTGAGGTATACATTTGTGTCTTATTTTCTTTAAAAGCCTTGTTTAAGATGTGGGAGAGAGTGGCCTGCTAAGGTTTGTCTTCCAGGAACATATAAAAGATGGGATTTATATTCATTTGATTGAAGTTCTTATGAGGAAGGGATCTGACAGGATGAGATTAAGTCCACAGCATCTGCTGGTGGCACTGTTCACATTAAATGAGCAACTTTGTTTTTCTCTTCTGGACTTACAATGATTTTTAAACCAGTGCTAACCCCCGGATTATTATTACACTCTACATGTTTAGCTCTGTACCAAATAACCATCCAAAGTTAGGTCCTATTTTCACAAAATGGCAATAGATGTAATAATTACAGGCTTCAGTGATATTTTTAGATGTAATAAGCATTCTTCCCTTATGCGCATAGGAGGAAACCCCAACTAATTCCTGAAATTTGGATTCTGTAAAAACTCATCTGGATACCCTCCAAAATACTTCTTAGAAGAAAAGCAAAGGATAGATACAGCCAGAAATCATGGCTCATTTCTTAGTAGGCAAAGAACTGAGGAGAACTAGGAGGATGCAGAGTCTAAAAAGACCCCCCTCCCCATCACCCTGCTTTGTTGCTGGTCCCTGAAATTCTTCTGTGTGTTTGACATACCTTCCTTTCCAACCATTTTAAACCTTGGCATGGTTGACATTTCGGGTTGGATTATACATTGTGGGAATCCAACTGTGCATTGTGGGACATTCTGAACAATCCCCGATTTCTATCCTTTGGTAGCAGTAATACTGTGTTCTTTCAATCATGATGACCAGAAATGTCTAAATATTGTCAAATGTCTCCTTGGAGAAAAAGCTCTTGAAGGTGAATACCACTGTGAGCTGCTTTCAATCTCTGCGAACAGAAACAAGGGGAATGAGCACCAGCCAATGAGAAGCGGGAGATGGAGCAGGCACCGAGGCAGCTCACAGGGAAGGTAAAAGCAGAGAGAGTCAGGCTTGAAGGGCAAGAGGACCCATCCTGCCAAAGATGTAAAGATGCGTGTGTGCAGCATTGGGATATCCCCCATCCTACAGAGATGCAGCTCACTTGCTGGTTGACGTTTCCTGTGATGATATGATACATATAGATAAAGATATAGATGATAGATATAGATATAGATATAAATATAGATATATAGATATACACATATATAATCTCCACTGTCTGTGGTGGGAGTTACAGGCACCTGTGAATGACCTTAGCTTGCCTCAGGTGGATGGGTGGGAATTTCTTGGTTCATTTGGATGATGTTTTCACTGTAGCAGGGACAGCAGAGTTCATGCACAGTAGACATGAAGAAGGAATATTGTGCATCCATACAGCAGTGACTCCAGGAGAATTCCCAGCTCTGCCCTTCCTCATTGTAACCTGAGCAAGGTGCTCACCTCCTCAATGGCTATAGCTCAGTTGTCCTCTCATGATTTGTGGAAGGGAGAACTTGTGAGTGGTGAA
>PVHP010009477.1:0-50310 GCA_004024765.1 Zapus hudsonius | reverse complement strand
CTCTCTCTCTCTCTCTCTCTCTCTCTCTCTCTCTCTCTCTCTCTCTCTCTCTCTCTCTCTCTCTCTCTCTCTCTCTCTCTCTCTCTCTCTCCTCCCCCCATTCATCTCTGTGTGCTTCCCAGTACTACCCTGGTTTATGAGAAAGTTCCCTCCTCTCACCTCTCCTCTCCAGTGCCTCGAACCCTATCAGCTAAAGGAAGATGCTGCCCACCGACAAGCATCTTCACCTTTCCTTAGACAGTGTGTACATTGCACCCCCAGCTTTATCCTGTGGATCCTTCTTTCAGAGAGCTGCTGATGGAAGACAGTCTCTCCTTATACTCCTCCTGGCCCTGGCCCCCACCGCTTACTCTTCCCTCTCTCCTCTGCCACACACTCCCCCGCTACCACCACTTCTCAGAAACCACAGGCAGAGTGCGCCAAACCGGTATGCCCACTCTACCAGGGTGGAGATCTGGCCAGGTGCTTCCTTCATGTTTTCTGCGTCAGACCTTCCAACCAAATAGCTATTTGCTTAACATGTGAAAAAAAAAAAGCCCCATCACAGGTGCCCTTTTACACACCCATAATACCCTTGGGCCTGGCTCTCAGGGGAGCCTTCAGGCCAACAGTAGCAGCCATTCACAGGAGGGAGAGACAGCAGCCAAGGGGCATGCCTCTCCCGCTGTCCAACCTTGACCAAATGTCTCACTTAATGAGCTCATGGTCTTAGGTCTAAAGAACACGTGTTGGACTTCACTAGTCTAAGTTGATTTTTTTCTACAAGTTTTTATTTTGAAGCTTCCAAACATGCAGATAAATTGAAATAGTGACTAACTGTTTCAACAATAGTCAACATTTTACCACATGCTTTATTTGCTTTATCAATAGATGTAGAAACAGAGATAGATTTGGCTAGATTATTAGAAAGTTTTGCCCTTAGTTCTTGTAGCAAGCTTTCCCTTAGAATAAGGGCAATCTCCTACCTAACGACAGTTATCATTATCATGTCTTTTAAAATTCCATAGTATCTAATATTTTAGGGATATTTGTTGCCCCAAAGACATATTAATAGCAATTCTTCCAGAACCTTCCATTTTCAGTAGCTAACATTTGTTAAGCACTTCCTATGTGCTAGACTATATACTCCACACTTCACATGTAATCTGTAATCCTCACAATCTGAGGTGCATGTTCTTGCCATCTTTTCATTATTCTCACTTCACAAATAAGGGAGCCTCGTAAGCTGCCCAAGGTCACCTGGCTTGTGACAAGGATGTAAATGCCACAGTCATTTCAGAGACGATGTATGTGGCCAGCCCTCCTACCTGCACTGCCTCTCTCCAATGCCCTGGAGACCATAGATTGGCAAGGTGCCCACATCCTCAACTGCCTGTCTTGTGGATGAGCACACTGAGTCTCCAAGGACAAGTGATGTGCTAAAGAAGTTTGTGGGGAGAGATGTTGTTTGTTTTTAATTGTTTTTTTATAAAAAGATTGGACCCTTAGACTCCCCTCACCCCTGCCCCAAATCTGTTAAGGGTCTTCTTCAATGGAGTTATTGGAATTCATTGTGGCACCCAAAGGTTTCAGTCAGTCTGGGGAGGGGGGTGAAGAATATGATGCCTCAGACTATTCCCACCCACCCTGAGGCTCTTACAATCTTTCCACCCCCTCTTCTACAATGTTCCCTGAGCCCTGGTGGGCAAGAAAGGGATCTGATTCAGTGCTGCTTTCTTTGTAGTGTTTCTTTTTTGAGGCACCTGAGTTTGTGCCATGCTGGAGATCAAACCTAGGGCTTTGTACATGCTAGGCAAACACTACCAATTGAGTTACATCCCCAGCCACCAAAGAATCAAAGAATCAAAGGCAAAGGTTTTTTTCTACTTTATAGTTCAGTATTTTTTGTTTTGGTTGTTTTTGTTTAGTTGTTGTTGTTGTTGGGTTTTTTTTTTTTTTGGTTGTTTGAAGCAGTGTCCCACTCTATCCCAGGTTTACCTGAAACTCACTCAGTAGCCCCGGCTGATCTTGAACTCTGGTGATCCTCCTACCTCAGCCAACCAAGGGCTGGGATTAAAGAAGTGCACTACTGCACCCAGGCTTTGTTTTCATTTTGTTTGTTTTTTGAGGCAGGGTCTCACTCTAGTCTGAGCTGATCTGTAACTCAGCCTCCTGAGTGCTAATATCAAAGGCATGTGCCACCATGCCTGGCCAACTTTTAGTTTGTGATGGTTAAATTTTGTTGTCAACTTGATCTTTTAAATTATCTTGGATCTCTGATGTTCACAGGAAGGCAGCTCTCTCAGTAGGAGGCAGGATGTAAGGAAGTTCAGGGAAGCTAAAAATGAACATCCCTTACTGGGAGGGCAGTGCAGGAAGGACATTCCAGAGTCTCAGGGAGTAAACAATTCTGGGAAAGGGTTGCAAGACCCCTCCCTAAGGCTATATAAAGGGGAAGGAAATTGCTCTGCCTTCCCAACCTGTTTTGCTTGTGTGGAGCGGAGTGGGTGTTGGTGATGGGTTTCTCTTTCTGCTTGACCTGTGAGAGGGGGCAGCTTCTTTCAACATTATGGAACATCCCATGTATCTGTAGCCTCAAATAGCTCCTTCCCTCCCATAAACTGTGCTCAGTTTGGAGATTAATCCCAGCGGTGTGACTATGACAGTTTTGGTACCAGAAGTGGGGTGATATAGCTGAGATGAATCTGACTGTGGATTTTAGACTTCTGGAACTTGTGTGCTGAAGGAATGGACATGGACTTGTCACTTGTAACTGAAGACACCTTCCAGAGCGGTAAGCCAAGTTTTATGGACTATTCTGGTGAGAATTTGGAAATGCTAAGTGCAGAGAGAATTGCATTTGGAGGCTTGGCTTGTGAACTTTCTAAGGGGAAGGAGAGACTGAGGAGAAAGTTATTAGAACTGTGTTACTGGAATAAGAGCTGGGTGCGTTCTACTGCCCATGCCCAGGGAGTTTGATCAAGGTTGAATTTAAGAAATGGGCTATCTTGCTTGGCTAACGATATGGAACTGAGAATTTAAGATTTAAGGTTGAAAAACTCAAAGCAAGTTTAACTTACTAGCACAGAGACTGATATTTAGGTTATTGGAGCTGCTATTGTCAACACATTAGCAATCCTAAATAAGATAGTCTTAAGTGCTCTACATTGAAGCAATGGAAGGATGACTGAGGTGTTTTCCAGGAAGGACTGAATGAAAGACTGTGCAAACTCTTTTGGAAAGAGATAGCTGAAAGGAAAGAACCTGCTCTTCAAGTTCATGATTTATTTCATCTCTGAATTAACTACATAGCTATGTCCTGCATACCTGGTATTACTTATGGAAGCATGGAAATGCATATGTGGAGTGGGTCATGAAATGTGCCTGGTTCCAGGAGCTGCTGCTGAGATGCAGTATATGGAAGAGGCATGAAGTCCCTGATTGGCTAGTAAAGCCATCGGAGGATGGACTGTGGTTTGCCAGTCTAAGCTACATGAGCCCTTATCTCCAAAATAAAAACAAAGAAAAAAAACATGAGTACTATACAAAGTTCCACTTCAACCAGCCAGAGACGATTCATAACAAGTCCATTCAAGCTGTAAGTATAGACAGCTCTGCAAGCACCAAGTGTGGTACTAGTTCTTTTCTGTGTGGCCCAGAGAGTCTTTCCCACTGGCATTGTAAGAGTAGGACTCCATAGAAGGTCTTGAAGTCATCCATACAAACACAAAGGATCTTTCAACATCCAGCTCCACCAACAGGAAGAGACCTTATAAGATAGCCTGGACCTGCTTCCTACATGGTCTCCAGGGTAGTTATATCAACCTTGATGGACCTCAAGGCCAGGAGGCATCAAAGTGAAAGGCACAGGGGAGCTCTACACAGTGCTGACTCAGACTGGGATGGGACACCATAGGATGGAATGTTCCCACACCCTGGTCATCTGAACTGGAACTCCTGAGGCAGACAGGCCTTTGAGATTTCATCTGACTAATCATTATTATCCAGATGCCTTGGGACTGCCCAGTCCCGTGAAGGAGCCTGGGTCTTTGATGTTTTGTCATGAATTAATGATTTCACCCACAAAATAACATCAAAGCAGATCTACTAACTAATTCACTGTTATCTTCCAATCTGTAGCTGCATTGGCAAGTCTCCCAAAAAAAAAAAAAAAAGAAATCAACTGAAAGATTTGGAAATCCTGACATCTGGAAAGAGATGAGAGAAAAATGAGCCAGAGGAGCTAGGAAAAGTGCTAGCAAACCTCAGGGAAATGGAGAAAGAGCAGGAAAGACAGGCGACTGTCAGTAGTTGGGTCTGGAAGGAAAATAATCACATGGATGTGTGAGGGGAAACTGGTCTGGAGAGTTGTAAATAATGTCATCTACAGTCCCCAGGAGACTAGGAGGAAGTGTGTGGTAGGAAACAATGTCCCCAAAGCCAGGCAGCCGGGATGCAGGCTCTGGCTTTGCTATTTGCTGTGTGATTATGAGCAAGTGACAGTCCCTCGGAGTCTGTTTTTTGATCTATAAAATGGTGGCACTAATTCTCCCTCCCCAGATAGGAGTCAGCAAGTATGGGAAGCTTGCTGTAGGCCTTACCTGACTTCCAAACCAGGTCTTCAGGATGAATCTGGAAAAGATTTTAGGAGAGGCTCTGCTGGAGAATAGCACCTGATCTTCCCCGACCAGCAGGGTTTCCTACAGCACAGAAAAGACAGAAGCAAACAAGCTTCTTCTCATTCAGTGAGTGGCTAGTGAACACCCACTCATGCCAGCCAGGAAGTCAACAATGGAGTGTTTGCAACCCTTTAAGAATGCAAATTTCATCTGTGACAGCCAGGGCTGTGGTGTGAATATGGCTTGTCCCCTCCAAAATGTATGTTGACATTTAATCAGATATTTAATGAGATATTAAGAAGTATGGGGCCAAGGAGATGACTCAATGAACAAAGTACTTCCTGTATAAGCATGAGATCCCAGCATCCTTGTAAAAGCCAGGAGTGATTTATGCACCTGCAATTCCAGTGCCAGGGAAGCAGAAACAGAATTCTCAGGATTTGCTGCCTAGGAAGCCTAGCTGAGTGGCTAGAGCTTTAGGTTCAGTGAAAAACCCTATTTCAAAAACAAAAGTGTGAATGAGGAAGATACTCAACATTGACCTCTGCCCTCCACAGGCACACACACGAGCCAGCACAAGTGTGTGCGCACACACACATACACAAACATATCCACATGAACACACCACACACACATGGAAATAAAAGGCAGAAACAGGTGGAACTTTAAAGAAGTGATTAGGGATCATGTAATTAATGTAATAATGGATTAATGGTTAGCAGGTTATCTTAAGAGTAGGTCTGCTATAAAAGCCAGTTGTACCAGGTCCTTCAACACCCCCATCTCTTACCATATGATGTTCTGTGCTACCCAAGATTTGGCCCCTTGACCTCAGACCAGAACTCTGAGCCAAAATGAACCTCTTTTCTCTACAACTTATCCAGTCTATGACATTGTACCATTGGCAACAGAAAACAGACTAAGAAAACAGGGGTCTGTGATAAGTTGGAGAGAGAGTCCTGAAAGGTGGAGTCTAAGAAAGATTCCTGATATTTGAGCAGGGCCTTCAGAAATGAGTGTCAGAACCTCACATGGCCAAAGAAGAAATGTGTGTGAACGCAAGAATTCTTGCACAGTGCCTAAAACACAAAATCTCTAAAACAGCAGGACTCGAGCTGCTAGGCCAAAACAGGGGCAATTGTAAAGACCCCAGAAATATGAATGAAGGGGCTGCTCTAAAAATAGAACCAGAGCAGACAGATCATGACACATGTCTGCAAGTGGAGTCACTAGGAGGTGACTCAGCTAAAGGGGGGTTACCTCACTTTCTTATTCATTCTCTCTTACTCTCTCCATGAAGTGGAGTGAGAGGCAAGGTTCTAAAAATAGAATTCACAGCTACCCCTCAAGAGGGGCTTCAGAGGCTGGAATAACATCAGGGAACTATTGACCAAAATGTTTACGTGTCAGTACAACATCCTCTGTACTGGAGGCCAGTCAGACGGCCCAAGGGACCTCTGTACTAGGAACGGCTCCAGGGGCACAATGGAGTGACAGTCATAAAGGATTGACTGCAGGGTCTCACATCCACACCAAGCAAGTGGTAGCAAACTCACACTCACCGATCACTGCGGACCACAGCCAGCTGGGAGAGACTGCAAGGCATCTAGCGAAATAAAGGAAGTGACTTCAGGAAGTAAAGGCATGGGCATAAAGGGGAGCCGGTGCTTTAAAAGCATCATTAATTAGGAGAGTCAACAGGATCATGGCGTTCAAGGCAATTCAGCTGCTGGACCCTTTGTTCAAATAAAATCTTGCATGAATATTCGGTCTATGAAAACAAATGAAAGAGGTGGATTTGGAGGAAGAGAGATACAAGTAGCTTTCTCTCCCTCCCCCTCATCTCCCCATTTCCTCAGAAGCGCACAAAGCACTTTTCCCCACCAAGAAGCCCTAAGGCTCTGAAGAATTGACCTGTTTTAGCCATTGAAGTGACTTTAAAAATCCAGCCATGCAGAAGGTTTTCTAAGAAAAGGCAAGAGGTCCCACCTGCTCTGTTTTACACCCTCCTGCCCTTCTACCTTCTAGAAGAAATGACTGTTTCACTCTTTTAGTGGTTTGTTTAAAATCCCTCTGACAATTACCTTTCCGTTGATAACTGATAGGCTTGCACTTCTACGTCTTATTTTATTGACGTTGGGAACCTGGACCTGTTTCCTGCAGTAACAGAACAGAAGGAGGTTCTTGCTGCCATTCTCACCCCCACCAGTGCTCCATCACTATGTGAACTTAATTTTTATTTTCATCAACACAACACGTGCAATCAGCTTAAAAATTCCAACCAGGAGCTAAAGGTTTCTAGTGACAAACAAAAAGAGGGCCTGTCTCCTCTGCCCCCACCCCAGGCTTCCCAGAACCTTGCCGATCAGGTTGCTGGCTGGGGAAGAACTCTCCATCTCTCTCTACTTCTCTTCTGATAGCACTCATCACCATTCCAGCAAATTCTGCAATTTACCTTTGATGTCTTCTGTTTGTCTTGTACAGGCTTAGGCAAGGATCATTGCTAAGTGCATTACCGATGTGTCTAAAATCTCTAGAATGTTCATCTGGCCCAATTAGGAATCTGAAGAATTAATTAAAGCAGAATTCTATGAAAAGGAGAAAGTAGCAGTGTGTTGTAGAATGCATTTTGACTTGTTCTATGAGAAGGAGTATAAATAAAATTTTATTTTGTAGAGGACAATGGGAGAAGATATCAGAATAAAGAGTTGTGTTCATTGTGCCCCTCCTCCCATCACACTGGCTTTGCAGGTTTGGACAAGTTGGTCCAATTATCTTGCAAAGGAACTGACTATTTGCTGACATAGGTTGAGATTGGAAAGGAAGTAAATGGCATATTTCAAGGAAGAGGCCTTTTTTAACCACACCTACCCTAGACAGTTCTTGCTGTGGAAAGCAAAGCCAAAGGGGCTTCTCCAGAGGAACTGGGCCACTGTGGCTTAGCCACATCTAAAACTGCCAAGGCAGGAAGGAAAGGAGGCCATCTTAAGCCACCCACCCCAGCATAGGACTCCCACCTTGACACTGCGTCTCAAAGTCTGCCAGCCCCACAAATCCTTTCTTCAGCCATCCTACCCACAGACAGAGCTTTCTAGACCCTTGACTCGTGGCTTTTGGAATTCCTAGCCATTGGCCAGGTCACAGGGCAGAGGACAGCACTGGAACATTTCCAATGCATTCCAAGTTCTACCAGTCATTGTCTCATTTGCTGCCTCTATGAACATTTCCCTTCCCTATAGGTGGTAGTTTGAATGGATGTCCCCCATAGACTCAGGTGTTTTATTAAAGTTTATAATTTGGATCTCCAGCCTCCTGACTGAAGGAGGTGTCACAAGGGGCAATCCTGAAGTCTAACCCTAAGGTGTCACTGGGAGCACATCTAAATACAAGCCCAATGGTGTAAGAGAGCAGTGTGAGCTCTGGGGTCCTGCTTGGTCCTTTTTTTTTGGGGGGGGAGGTTGCTGACTGGTTGTTCCTCGCTGCTTGAATGTATGAAAGCAGCTTCTTCCACCACTGATGAACTTCCTCCTGGATCTGTAAGCTTGAAATAAATCCCTTCCTCCCATAAACTGTGCCTGGTTTGGAGATTCATTCCAGCCACGTGGAGCTGTTTCTTGAACCATCCTACAACCCTTGATTCATGACTTTTGGAATTCCTAGCCCTTGGCCAGGTCACAGGGCAGAGGCAGCCCTGGAACATTTCCATAGTGTTCCAGGTTCTACCAGCCTCGTTCCCTGCCCCCCTCATGTGCACTGTTCCACCTTCTCAGCCCCTGATCATTTCCCTCTCCTATAGCTTCCTTGATTCACCCAGGCCACAATGAAAGCTACAAGATAAATTAAGGATATGTTATGTACTGCAGGTGTAAGAGAAAGGAGAAAGCCCATGATTCTTCGGGACTTCAAATATTACTGTAAGACCACTTGGGAGGTCTCTCTGTAACAGGTTGAGCTGATGTCATGAGAATGAGTCATCCAGCCTAAGAGAGGGGTAAAGAGAATTGAGAAAGAGACTGGCTGTCTAACCTTGGCCAAATGGTGTAACTGAAGTTGGAGATGCCTCAGTCCAAGTCCCAGTAGAGTCACTTTCTAGGATGGATGGCCTTGAGCAAGTCAATCTCTATGAGACTGGTTTCATCTCCTCAATCAGAGTAGTTCTATAAAGAATCAGTAAAATGACTTCTGAGAAGAGCCAAGTTCAATCCCTGATATACAACAGGGGCTTAGCAAAGTAGCCCATGTTAAGAAAGTCTGTTGTGGATAAATCAATGGCAGCTGGAGACCCTGAGCTCTAGACCTGGACAGAAGCTCGAGGGAACATCCCCCAGGAGGGTGAATGAATGGTGTCAGATCTCACAGGAAGTGCTGGAAGAGCCAGATTGGCAGGAATCATGTTTCTGAGTGTGTGGAGAGTACAGCTGGGAGGATACAGGAGGAGAAAGTGAACAGAATCGCAGAAAAGGCAGAAGAGAAACCACTGGAGGAACTCCATCAGTCAGAGCACTCAGGCTGCAAATAGATTGTCCTATTAACACCATTTGAGAAACAGACATTTAACATAAGAAGTCTAGAGGGTGGTAGCTCTAAAATTAGCCTAGTAGCTCACCAGGTCCCTACAAACCCAGGCTTTTTCCATCATTTCTCTACAATATCCTGAGCAATTGGCTTCTGCCCTCAGACTTACCACCTCAGAGTTGCAATGTAGCTGCTACAGCACCAAACATCATGATCTCACATAAACATCTACAGTGGGAAGGAAGGGAGAACCTACTTCCTTTTCTCACAGAGTTTATCTCTCCCAGAAGCCTCCTAGCAGGCATTGGGCAGAAAGAGAGGGTTGAAAACAGTCAGGTTGGGCATGTGATCAACATCATCTGCCACATCACTCAGGTATGAAATGTGGGAATCGTCACACTAGAGATGACAGGGAAGAAGGGAAGGAGTGGGGGGCTAAAGAAGAAACAAAGAAAGTGCCCAGGCTTGGGGAAGAAGCGAGGTATATTCTCTGCCATGGGCAAGGAGGCAGATCTGGAAATAGATCTTTTTTAAAATATTTTACTTGTTTGTTTGTTTATCTGAGAGTGACAGAGATAAAGAGACAGAGAGAGAAAGTGTGTATGGGTGCTCCAGGGCCTCCTGCCACTGCAAATAAACTCCAGAGACATACACCACTTTGTGCATCTGGCTTTGTGTGGGTACTGGGGTGTTGAACCTGGGTCATCAAGCTTTGTAAGCAAGTGCCTTTAACTGCTGAGCCATCTTTCCAGTCCCCTGGAAATAGATTTTGAAGAGAAAGGAACCTTAACCTCAGCAAAGCCAAAAATGAGAACAGGCATGATGCTCATGCTTGTAATCCCAGGACTTGGGACACTAAGACAGGAGGGATAGCAAGTTCAAGGCCGCCCTTGATTACATGGGGAGACCCTGTCTCATCAAAACAAAATGCAAGCAAAACAAGCACCAACATATAGCTGCTGCAGGGAACATAATGAGCTATGCCCACTAGCCAGCAATTGACAAGACACATGAAAGCAGACCCTGGGAAGCAACAGCTTTTCTGTATGGCTGGATGATGAAGCATCGACAGCTTCCGCCATCCTGAGAAACAAGCCATAAGCCACATTCCCTTTCTGCATTCACAGCCCTACATATGTGTGTCCAGTTATGGACAGGAATGTTAATGAGACTGGAAACAACCAAAATATCCTGAGAGTGGGGAATAAATAATTAAATTATGCTCTATTCCCACTATGGAATGAACACCATATAATAGTAACAGCCTGCATTGCATGAATCCCAGAAAATAATGTTCAAAAAGGGGTAGATAATGGCAGAATATATCCAATGCAGTAATGTTTATATGAAGTTCCTCAATATGTAAAATCTGAAACAAAATATTGCTTAAGTGTGAAATATCAAGAAAAATAAAAAACAACAAATTCAAAGGCATGGTTAGCTCTAGGCAAGCTTGCGGAGCAACATGCCAGTGGCTGTCAGTGAGAAGGAACGCTTCTTATCCTAGAGCCAAGTGGTACAGTCATTCACTGCATTCTCATTCTTCATAAATACACATGCAGACATACTCCTTTCCCCCCCCCCCGGAACAAATAATTACAATGATTTAAACATGAGAAAGGAGAGAGGATCCAGGTGGGGTAAAAGTCATAGCACTACATCAGCATCTGGACTCTGCAGAGCTCAGACACCACAAGTTCAGAGTGGCTGAAGTCTGGTGGGTTCTGCCTGGTGTCGGGGGCACTGCGAGGGCTCCACATTTTGGATGGAGAAGAACAGAGAGGGCAAGTAGGATGAAGAAAGGACCAAGACTAGCATGTTTGTCTTTGGGGAGCTAGTGAGTCAATGGGAAACCCAGGTCCTTCTAGAAGCAAGAAAGACCTGAACCCTCAGCTCAGACACACTGACCTTCCATCCTCCTGCTCTGTGGGTCTCTCCTGCCCAGGGCTTTACACAGCCTATCCCCTCTCCCAGAAACATGGCTCCCACATCTTTGCCTTCCAGGATCCTGTCAACCTCTAGGTCTAAGATTTAACACCACCAGCTAGGAGACCCTTCTTGGTCAGCTTTATTTGGGCCACTCTCTTGTCCTTTCCCTCACCCTCCCAGAGCTCCCACTGCCCATATTACTGTGCTGCTGTTTGTTTAGGTCTTCCCACACTAGAGCACAAGGGTAGCCCACTTCTTACCACAGTGTGCCATGCCTGGCTCTCATCAAGCATATGGCAGGTACTGCATGACTATGGAAAGAGTAAGAAGCTGCCCCCAAGTAGTAAAAGGAGACTGATATGAAACACATGTGAACAGATGCCAATCCATGTCCCTGGCCAGCGAGGGCTCTACCTACCTCCTCTGTGTCTAGGAAGGCACTAGTTAAGCCCCCTCTGCCTTCAGATTACTGTCTGGGCATTCCTGGGAAGCCAGGAAGGAAGGGGGTGAGGCCTTCCAAATTGCTCTCTTACTGGCAGGTCACAACACTGCCTAGCAAGCCTATGTACCCTCTCCCTTCCTGCTCCAAATTAGATCTGTCCTGACTGTGGTCTTGGGTTTCTGGCAGCAACCATTCCAAAAAAAATTACCCTGAACTTGGAGAATGTTCAGAGATTTCATATATTGTTTCATCTGAAACAATGTATGGATAAGGGAAATGGAATAATTATGATAGATAAAAAGAGCCACACTCTGGGCTCTGCCAAGTTAAATGGGAGAGGATAATTGCATGCAAAGCCCTCGAGGGGTGTGAAGCCCTCCGAGGGAGATACGTTGAGGATGATGTGGAGGGTAGATTTATGTGAAATGGAATAAGATGAATCCCTCAGAATTTTAGGCTTAGTGGCAGGAACTGTTTCCTCTCAACAAAAGCTCTGAGGTCGGGCAGCAGCTTTCTAACGGAAGGAGTAGGTGCCACCCTGATGGCATGTAAGCCCAGTGTGAGCCAGGCCTAGAGATTGCATTTACAGCAGTCTCATTCTGGAAGTCCGGAGGAGGGTGCTGGGCAGGGTGGCATAATGGTCATTTGCATGGACTCTTGGTCCCAGCTGTATGACCTTGGACACATGGTTCAAGAGCCCAGGACCTCAGTTTCTGAATCCTTAAAATGGTGACAACATTGTAAAGTTGTTGGGGTAAATAAATTGATAAGTTTCAAAGGCTCTTGTCATAGAACCAAGTAAATAGAAAGTACATTGTGTCTACTCTAAGCCCTGCCTGGAAACACTCACTTGATCTCCCTGAGATCCCACTTGTGCTAGGAAGAGAATAGAGTTAGACCCATAGAATCTGGTGGCTTTGATGGTTTCTGAGGTGTCACTTCCTACCAGAGCCACTTGAGAAGCTTGCATGGAGCTGGTGACAGGCTGTCCAGTGCAGATAACACAGTTCTTGCTTGGCGCAGAGATTCTGAGAGTGAACAAGGCTCAGCAAGAAAGCCTGGCCAAGCAGGCTCCGCAAGCTTCCTCGCCTTTATTTTCACAACAGGAGATACCAATATATTTGTGGCCCTTTGCTGGTCCAGTGGGCATCAGGCCCCCTGGTTGAAATAGCCACACCTTTCTCCTCACCTGTCCTGCCTGCAGAGATGAGGGTCTGTTGGGGAGCAGCTGTAAAAACCAGGCTTGCTAGGTGAGCCAGTCCCTAATTTTAAAAGTTTCTGTTGGGCTGGGGGTATAGTTCAGAGATAGAGCATTTGCCTAGTATGCAGGTATGTGGGAGGACCTGGGTTCCATCCATAACAGAAGTAAAATATCCAGGTATCCAGCCAAAGTTCAGCAGCAGATAGACCCAATCTGTTAGCTCTTCTGGAGATGCAGGTGACCCCAACGTTTCTCTATCTAAAGTCTCTAAAACTGACTTAGCTCTGGAACTCCTCAGAATAAACATCAGGGAGGCCATGGCCTTCAGCCAGCAACTAAAACCCTAAGTAGGCAGGATCTCAAACGTGGCATAAACCAAGTGCTAAGTGGGGCACTAAAGACTAGCTCACAGTCCCACCTTCTCTGCTGGGGAGGGAAACACTTCCAGAAGGTACAAGAATGTGTGGACCACAGAGCTGAGGAGAGCATTGCTGGTTTCAGAGGCAGTGGGACAGAGTGAAAGCTATCATGCACTCCTGTCATGGACCCTTTTGGAATTAGAGACCACTCTAACCCTCCCCATCATTCAGTGTCCCTGGCTTCTTGTGACCTGTCTAATTAGTCTGGAATGGACTGAAGACAGGAAATAAAAGTCAGGCTCACCTTGATGGCTCAGGCTCACCATCCTGGGGGGTGGGGTGATATAGGAATAGCTCTAAGTGAGAATTAAGATACTCAGGTTCAAGGGTTCAAGTCCTAGCTCAGTCCCTTACTATGTTACAAACCCTCTCTGGACCACAGGTTTTCCCTCACCAACAGAGGGGGCTCTCCCAGGCCTGACCCTGTAAATTGTCCTTAACACATAACTGCTCTTAATGTCTGAATAATCTATCTCTGTTTCTCTCTCTCTTTTTCTCTCTCTCTCTCCACTTAGAGTATTTTATACCCAGGATCAAGAAATTAGATCTTCAAGAGGTTTCTGCAAAATCAGAGTGACTGTTTAAAGGATCTACCTCACATGACGGGTAAAGGATTCCCTTCTGGGCTCCAGGGAGGAACAGGCCAAAGGAGAAGGCTGAGAGGACCAGACTGTATGAAAAGCCACAGCCAGAGAGAAGACAGGCTTAGGAAAAGAGGCCTTCACCTTGTGCCTGTGGGGCTTCAGACAGACCTGGGCAACTCAGCTCTCATCAGAGGAAGCCAAGGCCAGCATGTAGACTAACCAGGTGCTATCCTTATGCCCCCCTTTGCTGAGCCCTCACATGGTGCCAAGCCCAGGTAAGGACCTCACATACATCATCTCACATAATCCTATAGCCCTAGAGGGTGGTAACACCTTTACTAAACCTATTTTAGAGGTGTATGAGGGCTGGAGAGATGGCTCAGTGGTTGAGGTGCTTGCCTGCAAAGCCTGATGACTCGGATTCAATTTCCCATTTACCAATTACCCATGTAAAGCCAGATGCACAAAGTGACACATTGGTCTGGAGTTTGTTTACAGTGGCTGGAGGCCTTGGCACGCCCATTCTCTCTCTCTCTCTCTCTCTCTCTCTCTCTCTCTCTCTCTCTCTCTCTCTCTCTCTCCTTAAAAATAAATATATAAAAATATTTTAAACAATAAATTTAAAAATAAATAAAAAAATATTTTTAAAAATTATAAAAGGTGGGTGAGCAAGTTGTTCACAGCTAGGTAGAACTAGAGAGCAAAGCCAGGATCCCCCACCCTGGTCCATCTGGTTTCAGATCTCATCCTCTTTCCAGAAAATCTCTACTTTCTAGTTGGAACTTGAAGAGCAAAGGCCAGCTCTTCCAAAACCCTGCCCTGCCAGCTTGCAATGCCATTAATCATGCCTCAGGATAAGCACTGGGTCTCCTAAAGCTCCCAGAAGACACACAAGCAGTGTCTTATAAGGCCAGACCTCCAGGAGTCCAGGCAAAAGTGTGTGGGACATAGCTATTAGGGCTGAGACTAGGGCTTGTGGAGGGGCATTATCTCAAAGACACCAAGAGGCTCTAGGAGGTGCTTCTAGAGAAAATGGAGCTGGCCAGAAGTCAGCAAGGCTCACATGCAGCCCAGAGATCTGGTTAGAGACCCTCCTGGGTTGGGATGCATATGGCAGGAGCCTTGCGTGGAAGGCTCCAGTAGAGACCCAGCTGGAGTGGATCTCAGCTATGGCCCTGCTCCCAGCATCTAAATCAGGCCACCCAGGCTCCAGGGCTCCCAGGTACTTTGCTGCTTTGGGATCTAAGAAAATTCCTCTGAAATGAGGTGGCATACAGGTTGCCAGGTGCCAGCCCCCAGTGTTCACTGAGTTTCCTGGCAGGAGCAAGACCCAGAGGGAGCAAAGAGGCTGTGTTTTGAAATTAGCAGGAGTGCCAGCAGGAGAGGAAGCTGTCAGCTAGCTGCCTGCAGTTCCTGGCCTGGAGGAAATACCTTCACAAAGCAGCTAAGCCACCTGGAGTCCCTGGTCACAGGGCCAACCACAGGTAACAGGGGAAGGTTGGCCCAACTTATCCTCCATGCTCCAGAAATAATACAAAAATAATGGCACATGTTCCTGAAGAAGTAAATACAGGGATACAGTAGGCACAAAACAGACAAAAGTCCCTGCTTTCATGAGCCTGATAGTCTAGTGGGAGAGATGAGCAATAAATAATACAAATATAAATGTGTTAAAAGATGATAAGATCCGAGAAGGGAGGTGAGGGAGAGAGATGGGGAGTGTAGGTGTGGGGCAGAGGCTCATCTTCCGTTTTAGAGAGCATGAACAAAGGCTGCACTAAAGACATCTGAGGAAAGTCCTGAGAGGGGCTGTGCATAGTGCTGTGCAGATACCTGCAGTATAGGAAACAGCAAGAGAAAAGGCTCTGAGGCCAGAGGAACCTGGCAAGTTCAAAGCTTAGCAAAGAGGCCA
Organism: Zapus hudsonius; assembly: GCA_004024765.1. Lineage (NCBI taxonomy): Eukaryota > Metazoa > Chordata > Mammalia > Rodentia > Dipodidae > Zapus > Zapus hudsonius. Next base: position 34,710 of record PVHP010009477.1, on the reverse strand, counting down.
GTGTGCCTAGAGAAGAACCCTAGAGGTAGAACAGCTTCAGATTTGTGGGAAGAGAAGCTAGGAATGGTCACATCACACAGGTGGATGAAGACCTCCCAAGGATCAAGGCTTTCCCCATGAGTGAACTGGAAAGGCCCTGGAGACTTGAGAACAGACAAGCGCATGATCTGCCACGTGTCTTAACAAACCATTCTTGCTACTATATTGAGAATAGACTAACAAGAATCCAGGACACCATTATTACCACCACCATCACCAACAACTACACTATAACAGCAGCATTGTCTAAAATGTCAGGATTAGTGTGCCTGCTCATTATTACCATCTAGGTTAAGTCCCATAACCCTGTACAAAGGTGGCCTTATTCCCCCCCCCCACTTTACAGCTAAAGAAACTGAGGTTTAGGAAAGGTCAGAAAGTCATACCCACTCTCCTCAAACCAGCCCTGCTCACCTGCCCCGTCTGTCCAGGTAGGTGCTCTGTTTCCCCAACTCAGCCTTTCTGGCCTTGAAGCTTTTTTCATATGCTGTTCCAACTCCTGGAACTCATTTCTCCCACACCTAAATACCACATCAATAGCAACGCATCTTCTGAAAGACACTCGGAGCTTCAGGGAACCTTCCTTGATGATCCTTAGAGTGGAAACTCACCCCAGAAGAAGACGGCATAGTAGCCATCCCATGGCCAGCTTTCCTAATTACCAGGGCTCAAGACTAGAGCCAGGAGCTTGTTTATTCAATTTCCCTAGCAACCAGTTCTAGACCCAGGCAGGCCTCGGGGTCAGATCCTGCTCACACTGTTCAGTTATTCTAGAACATTTCAGTTTTCTCTTGTGTCATTTTATCCTGCGTCACATTTACGCTTCCTTCATGCGTGTTTGCTTCTGTGGACAGAGAGCTGCAAGAGAGATGGGCAGGTGAGTGTCATGCACGTTAGAGAATGATGCTCAGCCAAGTGTGGGATGCACACCTGCGATCCTGACACTCAGGAGGCTGATGCAGGAGGGTCACAAGTTAGAAGCCAGCTTGGTAGTGAGGTCCAGGATAGCCTAAGCTGCATATTGAGACCCTGCCTCAAAAATAAATAAATAAGAAAGACTGGGGTAAAATGCTAACCACATGAACATGATGGCCTGAGTTTGGATCTCCAGAACCCATGTAAAATGCCAACTGTGGTGGTGCACACCTATAATGCCAGCTCTGGGAAGGTTAGAAACAAGATTCCTGGGACTTGCTGTTAGCTAGTTTGCCAAAATTGTTCAGTGAGAGACCCTATCTCAAAGGTGGAGAGCGATAGAGGAAATCACTCAGTATCAACCTCTGTGCTCCACACATGCATGCACACCCACACACATGTAAGCACACAAAAATAAATAGCAATTGGTGCTCATGCCAAGTTCAAGTCCTGCCCTCCTCTCCCTAGCCTATGGCTGTGGGTAAGTCATTGACCCCAAGCCTGCCAGCCTCATGTGCACTGAGGCAGATGGTGTCTTCCCATGGGAGCTTTGTGAGAGCTGTAGACCATGTGAATGTAGTACCCCGCTAGTGTGCTTCCAGGAGATGGCATTGGTGCCTCTCCCCACCCATCCCAACCCCAGGTCTGTCCTCAGAGCGTTTTGCTGTGCTCTCCTGAGGCCGCCTCTCCTTGATACTGGCTATTGGGCAGAGGCTTTAACCAATGGGCCAGCCTTGTCTCAAGCCTTACTATAATTCACATAGGAGTGCCCAGCGCCAGGCACTCAGTAAATATCACTGGTGTCTAACGTAGGTATGCCAACCTTTGCCCACCAGAAGATTCAAAACTGTGCCAGACAGACAGGACCTGGGTACTCACCTTGTTCAGTCCTGTCCTTTTACCAACGAGGGTTCTGAGAATCCACAGGGGACAGTCCTCCTGAACTGCCCAATGAATTTAGCCACACTGGGTCAGTTTGCCTAGCCAGAAATCCAAAAGCTCCCCGCAGACATTTGGGTTGTTGGCATCATGGCCAAAGGACTTCAGGTGATCCTACCTGCTGAAGCACCTGACCCAGAGCTGATAAACCTCCTCACGGCACCCTGCCTGCTCCTGCCCTGGACACCTAGGAAGCCCAGTTGTCAGCTCAAGGGGCCCTGTGGGCAGCCCCGCCCCTGCCCACTAGGTTATTTATATAGTATTTCGGATGACTCAGGCACACACTGCCCAGCACCCTCAGGGACTATTCCTACAGAAATGCTCTAAAAGGTGCCACTTTCTGGGATCTCACTGACCCTTGGCAGCCTGCTCTCATGGAAAGGCAGAGGCAGGAAGTTGAAATAGACAGGAGTCGTGATGCCCCCACTAGCAGTCTGAGACTGACCAGCAGGAGCCTGAATCCTGGCAGGCCATTCTGTAGGGACAGATGCTGAGCCCCAGTAGGGGAAGAAGGGCCTCGTCAGGGACCTTCCTGGCCTCTCCTTCCCCCTGTCACTTCCCCTGTGAATTTCCCACTCAGACGGACTGACTCAAGAAGGCAGCCTGCACCCCGCAGGCGGCTCAGGGCCGGCTGCACCCACTTCCATTCCTGAGTGTACAGCTCGCCACCTCCGCCCAGAGTCCTGCTATTTATATCTCTGCAAAGGGAGCCCAGCGCCCAGCCTCTCCAGCTTCCAGCTCAGGCTCTGGGAGGCTCTAATTATTTCCTCAGTTGGGTGCCGCCTGCCACCCCTGACTGAGGCACCAGCTTCCCAAGGAGGCAGGCAGGGGTCCCTCATACCCCAGAAGAAAATGGGCCATCCCAAGCCTACCCTGGGAGGCCAGCCCCCACATGCATGACGTCCCTGTGTAAGCCAGAGCTAAGGATCTTTAGGACGCTGTCCTCTGCTGTTCCCATGCCAGCGTAGGAGGGCCACTTGCTGTTCAGCTAACCTGCTCTGGGACTGTTTCCAGGCTAAGCTCTCCGGGAAGAGATGGGAAGGGCAGGGAGATGAATAAGCCTGTCCTCCTCCCTCAAGGGAGGTAAACACATAAACAACTCATTATGCAACCAAGGAAGAATGAAGTAAGTGCTAATTTAAGGTACAAGCTGGGCACAGAGCTGCAGGCCCTCATATCTGCCTTCTTGTTATTTATTATAAAAGTGACTCATTCATTTTACAAAGAATCTGTATATGCAGATATAAGGAAAATTATAATACACTCATAGCCTATATTCATTAGCCAACCACTTTAAGGACAGATTTATCCAGTTTAAAGCCCAGATTTCCAAGTTTTATTAAATGAGGTATGGACAGGTCTCAGATCTGAGAGTAGGCTCTGGCACAGTTTCTTAAACAATGGAAATTTATAAGAAATGAATAGAAGAATTTCAAAGCAAGATGATACAGATAGTGTGACATATTTGTGTGAAATAAATTGTTCAACTATACATGCCCAGAAACTATCTGGAAAGATACACCCTAGGGCAGGGGACATAGCTTAGTGGTAGAGCACCTGCATAGCACACATGAGATCCTAGGTTCAATCCCCAGTACTGAAGGAAAAAAAGAACAAAAGAAAGAAGAAAGAGAGAGAAAGGAAGGAAGGAAGGGAAGAAGGAAGGAAAGAAAAAAGTTACAAAAATTCTCACTAAAAGATTAGCACTGGGAAAAGGAAGCAGATAAAGAGACTTTTCTTCTAAATTGTCATTATTTGAATTGTTACAGTAATCGTGTGCTTATAATTTTCACTTTTAAACACTTTCCTCTGATGGTGCTAGGGATCTAACCCAGGACCTTGTACATGCTAAGCAAGTGTTTGCTTTTACAGCAAAGCTGCATCCCCAGCCATTTGGTTTTTTGATGACTTCAAACTTTCAATCCTTCTGCCTTTACCTCCAGAGTTTTGGGGCCACGGGTATGTACCACTACATGTGGCTAAAATTACTTTAAAAATTGCTCAATAACTAATTTCCAAAATGTCTTTGATATTGTGCTCAGAATAATATAATCTTAAAAGTAAAGTCTAGGCATTTTGGAAAACTGCTTGAACCTCAAAAACTTAAACATAGAATTAGCCCATCGATTCTACTCTTTGGATAGTGTGACATCCACAATAACCAAATATGCGTCCACAAGATGGAATTTCAACTTGGCCATGAAAAGGAATGAAGCACTAACACATACCTCAACATGGATAAAGCTTGAAAATACGGTGCTAAAGAAACAAAAGACCACACAGAAAAATGATTCAATTTGTAGGAAATAGACTAGACAAACCCATAAAGAAGGAAAGCAGATCAGGTCGTCAGGTGCCAGCAGGAGAAAGAGAACAGGGAGTGACCACCGAATGGATAAAGGATTCCTTTGGAATGATGTAAAAGCCTTTAAACCATGGGATTGTGTACTTTAAAATGGTTAATTGCGTGGTGCATGAATTTTATCTCAAATTTTAAAAGAACACACCCATTGAGACACTAAAAAGAATTGCATCTCATCCTTAATGCTTCCTGCCTCTGCCTCTGACATCCAAAGAGAATCCGTCCTCCTCCAAGCCCTCTAGCAGAAAGAAAAAAAGATAAATATCAGTGAGAGAAGGCTCAAAAGCAGGGGAGGAGAGAGAGAGAAAGAGAAAGAGAGAGATTATCTATGTCAGCTCATGCTCATGACCTTGAGGCATTCTCTCGGACCTCTAGAGGTCACGATCGATGTCCTATCCTTCCAGCTCAATATGACCCAGAGACAGAGCTGGACCTCCTCACTGAGGACTGGGCAACCTAGAGGACCATCTGGGGAACCAGGTATGACCCTGGGGCCTCCTGCGCCTGTCACTGTCACCTTTCAGGCCTGCCCCTTCACCCCTGTGGGACCTGGAGATGGACCTTGACTGCAACTCCCAAGATAGGAAATGTTCCCTGGAAGTAGAATGAAATCTTGACTGCAAATTGGAAAAACTTCATGAACAGGACATGGAGCTAGATTTATTATGGTGGGTCATGAATACACCAGTCCATTCATGTCAGGAGGACAGTGCAGCAAAGTAGACCTGCCCACCCTGTGGCTCTCACATTCTCTCCTCCTGTTCTACAATGCCCTCTGAGTCCTGGAGGGTGTGGTAGAAATCTCCAAGAGTGTTGAGCTCCCAACAGCCTCTTATTTTCTGCTTTGTTGAGTTTTGAGTCTCTTAGTGTCTACCACTATCTCCATAGAGACAGTTCTCTGGCTGCAGTAAGAGCCGCATCCATTCTTTCCTCGACTATGTCCTCTGAGCCCTGGCGGGTGTGATAGAGATGACTTGTCCAATACTTAAGACCTGGGCTTTCTCTTCTTGTCATTTTGATGAATCTTTGGTCTTCCTGGTATTTGTCACCATCCACTTATGGGGTGAGGGTTTGTCATCTGGCTCTTTCAGACTAGCTCCCTGGCTGGTGACGCAGGGCCTACGTGCTTAATTTATATTTAGAAAGACCTTCATCCTCATCCTTTTCTGCTCTCTTTGCTTCTTCTTTTATGTTTTTGGTTTGGGTTTTGGTTTTTTTTGAGGTAGGGTCTCCCTCTAGCCCAGGCTGACCTGGAATTCACTAATTCACTATGTAGACTCAGGGTGGCCTTGAACTCATAGAGATCCTCCTACCTCTGCCTCCCAAGTGCTGGAATTAAAGGTATGCACCACCACGCCCAGCTATACTTCTTTTTAAAATATTTTTTATTTTTTGCAAGCAGAGAGATACAGACAGAGAGAATATGTGTGCCAGTGCCCCTAGCCACTGCAAACAAACTCCAGATACATGAGCCACTTTGTGTATCTGGCTTACATAGGTAGTGGGGAATTGAACTCAAGTCATTAGGCTTTGTAGGCAAATGCCTTAACTGATGAGCCATCTCTCCAGCCCCTCCCTCTGCAGGGTCAACTGACTGTCCTCAGTATATATATCCAAATTCATATTATCCATCAAATTCTACTCTTTCTATATAGTCAACATCTCCATTATTAAGACCACCATGTCATATCCAGTTCTGAGACAGCATACATTGGAGAACTAAACGTTGCACTGTGGCCTTCTGTCTCAACTCACATTACTGCAGTCAGTAATGCTGTCAGTCAGGCTCTTCTCTGCAGGGGTGTTTCCTGTTTCTCTCCCAGCCTTCAGCATCCTGATCTCAGTTGTTTTCTCCAAACCATATGGATCACAACTGGTTCTTCTAGCAAAGTTTACATTTCCACATTTTTTTGTTAGGGTTAAATCCAGTCCCTGTCATTGACAAACTACATCTTCTCTCTTGAACAAAACAGTTAAGACCTGCCTGATTTTCCATATGGTTCAGATGATCCTACTTAAAATAATTAGGGTCCAGTTACACCTGTGCCAGGATTTACAGTCAGTGAAGCAGTTTCCTGGATGTTATTACACTTGGGTTTTACCAAACCCCACGTGGCAAGCATCGTTATCTCCTATAATACAGACATAGATTAAAGATTGATCCACAGGTCTAGATCTAGCTCTGAAATCTACTTTGATATGTATATAGCTATCCCAGCTTCCTTTTCACTAGTGCTTGTATCTTTTTTCATCCTTTTACTTTGAACATATTTATGTCTTTATAAAGTGTGTTTCTGCAAAGCAGCGTATCATCAACTCACTTATCCAACATGACCATCTCTAACTGGTACAGACCATTTCTATGTGATGTGATTATCACCATAGTTAGAGTTAAACAGTCTATCATTTTGCTATTTGGTTTGCTCCATATGTTTTTAGTCCATTTTTCTTCCTTCCTTTAGGCTAGTTTTAATGATTGCCATTGTCTCCTTTGACAGCTGATTAAACTTTTTGCTATTTTACCAACTGCTTTATGGAATGCGCCTTGACCTCTCACAGCCAAATGAAGAATCCCCCAACTTGTATATGAGAAAACCAGGACTCAGAAGCTAAGCCCAAGACGAAGCAGCTAGGAAGAAGCCAGAGCAGGGCTGGAGCAGGTGCCCAGTGGGACTCCTGCTCCTATAGAAGCTTCCCTGAGGAACAAAAATCCCCATTAGCAGAATAAAGTAGGCTTTGCTACCACAGCAAAAAGCTGCTCACAGCACTGTCACCTGCTCTGGAAGCCAGCATGACAATTTTGCATAAGTAAGCTGTTAGGTAGCAACTTCCAGCGCCCTCAGAACTTCGCCTGCACTGCTGTCTATGCATCCGCAAGGCCTCTGCATGTGTCCCTATGCTGTTTGCTGTCTGCCAGGACCTGCCAAGGAAACTGCAGTTGGCTCCCTACCAAGTCAGTCAGTCAGTCACTCTCTGATGTGATGACTGGACAGTTCCTTGTGTTAATCCTTCCACCAGGATCTCTCATTTAATGTGATGATTTCATGGGTAGACTTGTGGCGTGTATGCAACGTGCATGTATGCTTGAACATACATGGACATGCATGTTGATTTAGAGACCCAGAGGGGTTTCCTCCATCACACTAGAGAAGTAGACCTCAGAAATACCTTGTCTAGGAAATCAGTCCTCAGGCAAAAGTCCCAACTTTCATTCCCATTGGCTTCTGGTCACATGTCCACTTAGCATAAGACTACTGTTCCACAGTTGTGGGACATGGTCAATGTCCTCAACCTGGCCACCCAAGTGTTAAGTGAACTTTTCCTGGAGACACAAATATGTATCCACCCCAGATAGGGTATGCCAATGACAGACTAAATAAATTATTCTACCCAAGTCTAGGCTGGTGAAGCACTGAGTTTAATTAGGGTTGCTTACGAGAGCATAGATGAGGGGTCATTAACCAAAGCATGACACTTACTAGAAACTACATCACACCACTGAAGAAAATGTCTCTCAGCAACTGTCGACTGCCTATATGTCTTCAGGAGACAGGATCTCCTACGTCTCCCGCCCCCTCCATGATGGGTGCAGTCTTGTGCAGGTCTCATGTGGGTAATCGTAGCAGCCGAGAGCTCAAGCGGGCAAAGACATGTCATGCCAAGAGGACAGTGTCCACAATACCAAGTGAGCCTGAGACTAAGGACCCTCCTGGGCTTGACTCTTAGGTAACAGACAAGATCAAGCTAACATAGACTAGAAACTTGAACATCAGCCTCTTTCCATGCTCAAGTGACCACCTCTGTGTGATCTGCCCTGTGGCTTTACCACAAAAGTCTGTGACAGGCTTGCGAGTTCAATAAACTGTTCCATTTAGACCAGAGGTTTGCAAGCGATGCTGTGTACTAAATACCTGGAGCACTTTTTAAAAACCCAGCAGACAGGCTATGCCTCCAAATACTTAAACCCAAACAACATAAGATTCAAAAGCTTTCTAGACTTTTCCTGAGAGCAGCCCAGTTGAGAACCAGTGGATTGTTGAACCAGTGGGTGTTGCTCTCTATGTCCCACCCTCTCCTCAGCCTACAGTCCCAGATCCCTGAGAGGCAGGAAGCAGCCAAAGCTCAAAGTTGGGCACTTCAGAATCTGGGCGCATGACCTACATTCTTCTTCCTCCGCACTCCAGCTTTAAGGAGGCACTCACTTTCAGGGTCACTTTAAGACCTGAGTTCACTTGTACTACCCTAAGGATGACTGGCTCTTAGAGTTGGGAAGCGTACCTAAGCATCTGCCTAGCATTGGTTCAATCTTTGCCATTGCAATGAGAGAGAGAGAGAGAGAGAGAGAGAGAGAGAGATTGCCTTATGCACATCCCACTCCCTAGAGCCTGCCCTGATGCCCTTCAGGAGCCTTCCCACCCCCACTCCTATAGCTAAGTGCCCATAGGAATAGGCCAAGGATTCCCCTCCCCCCTCATGCCTCTCCCCTCTCCAACTCAGGAAGCAGCTCCCCTTCATAGAAGGTGCCGAGTCCTCTCTCCCAGCGAAGAGCCATGAATCCAGCCTTCTGGCCAGAGCCCAGCAACTGACAGATCTGAGGAGGAAATGTGACAGATCTTACCTTCTGGCCACCACTGTCCCCCCTGGAGTTGGCCCCATGCCTGAGAAATAGGTCAAAGATTCCAGGAGATGACAAGTCCTGGCAAAGGAAAGCATGACCTTTCCTCCAGGTGCATGGCAGGGAAGCTGGAAAAGGTGTTTTTCGTGCCCTTTGCCTAGTGAGGATGTGCTAAAAGGGAGTGTTAGGAACAAGGCTCCATCAGGAAAGCACATGGTGCAGGCAGGTCCCCTGCTCGCCCTAGAAAAGAGGATTTACATCTGACCCCACTGTCCCTATCCCTCAGTCTCCTCTTCTGTGTGATTCCCATACTTGAGCAGCTCTGACATCAGCCGGTGAAGGTTTCCCCAGATTCTGTTGCAGATTCTGACCCAGGTGGCCCTGACTGAGAACTTCTTCCATGAGCCTTGGTGCCCCAGCTTAGCCTCTAATTCTCCCACCCTTCCCCAGAGGTCAACATGAGATGTCTTCCTCTATCACTTCTCCATCTTATTTTTATGAGACAGGCTCTCATTGAACCCAGAGCTCATTGATTGGCTAGTCAAGTATGGTGGCCGGCACATTAAAGGTCCCCATGAGCTCATGTGTTTGAATACTGGATCCAATCTATAGCTGGAGATGCTATTTGGGAAGGTTGTATGGCCTTCAGGAAGTGGAATCTTTCTGGAAGAAGTGTGTCCCTGGGGATGAGCCTTAAGGTGGAAGAGCTGGGCCTTATGTGCTACTATTCTTTCTGCCTCTGGTGAGATGTGACGCAGGCTTCCTGCTCTGACCTGCCATGCCTTCCCTACCATGATGAAACTTCCCCTTAAATCTACAAACCAAATTAAACATTTTTCCTTCTTTAAATTGGCCTTGTCAGGTATTTTTCCCAGCAGCAAGAGAATAAATAATACATCAAGCTAGCCACCAAGCCCCAGGAATTCCTTCCTCAGCTCTGAGATTATAAACTCACCACCACACTTGACATTTTATGTGGATGCTGGTAGTACAAATTCAGGTCCTAAGGCTTGCACAATAAGCTCTTTACCCAGTGAGCCATTTCTCCAGTCCCTGTTTTCCTTAAGAAGCATTAACATAACTACTTCAGTCTTTAATTTTGTGTAGTTCTCTTTCCCACCCTCCCTTGCCCTGACTCCACCACCCTTCCACCCCCATGTTCTTTCCCTTTACTTTGTCTTGTTTCTCTCTCTCTCTCTATTTTCACTTATTCCTGGTCTCGTTCTAGTTATACATCCACAGTCCCAATATTTACTGCCCTCTTCAGCTGATCCATTTTAGGAGCCACATATGAGAGGGAAACATGTAGCGTTTATCTTAAACTGTGTGACCTCACTTAGGATATTTTCCATGTCCATCCATTTTCTTGCAAATTTCATGCTTTCATTTTTCCTTACTGCTGAGTAGAATTCCATTGTGTATATGCACCACAGCTGCATTATACAGTCCTAGCTATTGTAAAGAGAGCAGTGATAAACATGGTTGAGCAAGTGGAAGGTGGAGAAAGCTTGATTCTAAAATCATTGGCTCTGGCTTGTGAATCTCAGGACCAGAACTGGGTTACCCCCAACAGTGAGTAATTGGCCAGGGATCCGTGAGGTCTCCAAAACAATATAGGCTATTGTCAAGCACTTGGTTACCAACAGAGCTAAAAGGTATGATCCTACTGCTGAAGACACCACAGGCTCCCATCTCAGGACATCAAGAGACCACGTGGGAACAAAAGAAAGCCAATCCTCTCCTGGCAAACCCTCCAGGCTCTGGAAAGTGCTATGGAGCTACTTGTGACAATGGTCACCAACAGCACGAATAAGCAGGAGACCCTAAAAGCTATGCAATCTATCACCCAGAAACACACACTTGTGCAACAGTGGCACACCAACCACCACCAGTGAAATGCAACAAATATGAAGGTGAACTAAAACATATCGTAATAAAATACAGAGGCTCCAGTGAACTCAAGACTAAAAACAAACTGCTAACACCCCCAAGGCACAGAGATGGATAGAAATATCCTGAGACACCACCCCCTCCCCCAGAGACTAACAGGGGCCCTAATTACCCCTCAGTGAACACCAAGGACCCTCAGGGAAATGGGAAATCAGTTTTTTTAAGGTAGGGTTTCACTCTAACCCAGGCTGACCTGGAATTCACTATGTAGTCTCAGGCTGGCCTCAAACTTGTGGTGATCCTCCTACCTCTACCCCCCAAGTGCTGGGATTAAAGGCATGTGCCACCATGCCAGCTTTATGTATATGCTAAGTTCAACTGTGTCCTCGGAGGGAAAAGAGGCCCCTCTCCTGCATAGTCCAGCCAACACTGATGTCCCTCTGCCAAATCCTCCACCTCTACTCTCTCCTTCTGCCTTGCTTTCCTGATTCCTCGTCTGAACCCTCGTTTCTCCATTTCTCAAGGCTCTGAAAAGTTAATTTGTCTAAAATACATAATTCACTGGGCAAATTCATACTCAATAAATACTAAGTATGGGTATTTCTATATGCTATTTTTTCCTCAGGTGCTCCCCCACCATGGACTATTCCTCTAATCTATCACTATCACTAGCTAATTAAGTTATTGCATATCTGTAATTCTAAGACCTAAAGCAAACACTAGCAAAAGGACTTATTTGGGCTGATTCAGGTCTGGCCTTTGGAGCTGGAGAGGCATCATGAAGCACATAACCACCTACCACCAGAACAGAACCTAAGTCAATGGAGGATGTGCTCTGTAAATGGACTGCCATGGTATCTCATCCAAAGGCCCCTAGATCTGAACATGCGCCAAGTGTTCAGTAAGTACTACTGGTGGCATTGAACACCAGTCACATGGTCTGAAACATCCTACCTGGCCCTAAACAACAATTTCAAGCAGGGCGTGGTGGCGCACGCCTTTAATCCCAGCACTCGGGAGGCAGAGGTAGGAGGATCACCATGAGTTCGAGGCCACCCTGAGACTACATAGTGAATTCCAGGTCAGCCTGGACTAGAGTGAGACCCTACCTCGAAAAACCAAAAAACCAAACAAACAATTTCAGTCACCTCACAGCATGTCAAGCTAGATATATTTGTCCATAAACAGACATGTAAGTCATGGCAGGTAAGAGTGTGTCAAGCTCTGAGAATTGTTATCAATAATCCTCTCAACCAATATTTCATTTGGCTGTTTGTTGTGCCAGTCAGGCTTGTGTTAAGCACCAGAGCTGATGTAGGCACACTTCCTGTGTGAGAAGGCCAGTATCATTCAAGGCAGCACCCAGGAGGGCAAAGCCTTCAGATAGTACCAAAGAAAGACTGGCCAAGAAAGCTAGGGACCTTGACTGACAGACCTTGGGGTATCTGAGGGGCTGCTGTGTGCAAGAAGCATTATGCTCACTAGTTCTGACTCCAGAGGGCAGAGCTAGAGCCTCAGGGTAGAAGCCCCAGGAAGGAGCTTTAGGTTGAAGGAAGGTTCCCCACCAATGCTGGGCTGGAGAGATAGCTTAGTGTTTAAGGTACCTGCAAAGCCTAACCATCCAAGTTCAATTGCCCAGTACCCATGTAAAGCCTCATGTACAAAGTGGCACATGCATCTGGACTTTGTTGTCAGGAGCTGGAGGCCCTGGTGCACCCATTTTCTCTCTGTCCGCCTCTCTTCTTTCTATCTCTCACTGCTTGCAAATAAATAAAAATTGATTTAATTTATTTTTTTAAAAACACCAAATGCCGCCATACATGAAGGCTGGCTTTGAGATGCAGCATCACCAAGGAGTTATCCTCACTCCTGAAAATGCCCAGAGAGCGCTGAGCAGGTGCTAATGAATTCTGTTCCTAAATCAGAAGGTGTGGAATGCAAGCTGCAGGAAAGAGAGAAGTTATCACATTAAAGTTCACATTGGTGATTTTTAGACAGGCCAGGATGACATGGCATGTCAGTGTTCCTTTCTAGCAAGGAACCAGCTCCTAGAAGGAGATTTGTGGGAGACCAGGAACCCAAGGACAGGACTCAACTATAGGAGATCCTCACTGATGGGAGGTCTCCTGAGAATGAGGTTATAAGTACAGCCCAAACCATCTTGGGGAGCATCCAAAGCCCCTTAGAATCAGGCCCCAGCCCACCCAGCAGGCACCCGAGTGGCTGAGGCACTCCCAAAGCCTCCAGGACTCCTAACACCAAAGCTTTCCACTTCTTAAGACACAACTACTCCTGGTCACAGAGTGCACATGAGCTGAATTAGAACTGGGAGAATCATGCAGGCAGCATGAAAACCAGGCCAGTGTAGCCCTGCAGCAGGTGAGGCCGCCCAAGCAGTCCCAGAACCAGTTCCAACAGCAGCCCTGAGTAGCAGATCATCTCTGCAGGCTTCACTGATCCAGTACCATGGATCACAGATGGTGGGGGACGGGGGATGCAGGGTTGTTTAGGAGCAGGAAGGAGGCCTCCCTAGGGAGAAGTCAGCAATTTTTACATGATTACTTGTTAAAATAAGAGCCGTGATTGCATTTTGGCAAGCTGATAATTTAACACCTATTCAAACCATTGTTTTTAATTATTTACACAACATGTATTTATTTAGCAAGGATGAGGAGAAACTGATTTTCTCATAGAAAACTTGAATACCTTCCTTTAGGTTGAAAAGAATGGATTTATTACATGCATTTATTATAGGTAATTTTCTAAGCCCAACAGCTTCCTGGGACACACAGGCACCATTTAAAATTTAGATGCTGAATAAATCACTTGTTCCAGTAAACAGCACGGCAATGGCATTAATCAGTTTCAGCACCTCGGCTGACTGGACAGTAAACCACAGCATCCTGCAGAAGGTGGGCTTAGGGTGGTGGGTGTTCTGTGTGCTCTAACCAGCAGGTACTTAAAACAAAACTCTAGAAGTAGGTCAGCAGTGACAGGCAGGGTTTTATTTTGTTATTTTCATCTGAACACACTGTTTTCCTCAGGATGAGCCAAAGCAATTAATGCAGGCCATGGGTTAGCCAACTTTTTCTACAACAGACCAGACAGTAAACACTGTTGGATTTGTGGGCCCAAAGGCAAAATGGAGGTACTGTTCTAGCTGAAGGCCTAAGCAGTCATTTACATGTTGCATTTAAAATGTGAAAACTATTCTTAGCTCTTGAACCATCCAAGACCAGGTGGCGGCTGGATTTGGTCTTCAGGAAAGTTTGCCAGGTACCTATTCAATCAAGCAGCTATTGAAGGAATACAGAGATGAGAGCCCACCACAGGTGCATTGCTTATGAAAATGATGTTTTGATATCTTCAGTGGGGCAAATCCGTGGTTAATAGCGATTCTGAATAGATGAATGCTACCTGGCACTCGCAGATCACTTCACCGCTTCTCCATCACCACAGAGACAAAACCCCAGGAGTCATTCTTAGTTCTTTCCTCTGCCTCTGCTTCCTACCACAGCAAGTTCTGTGCATAACACCAGCCACTAGATTCAAATAGGTACTTCCACACCAGTCTTATAGCGTTGATAGCTCAATAGTCAATGGATAGACACACCAATCACCCATCAACTGGTGAGAGGGTGAACGAAATGTGGTCATGAGAAGACCACATTCCAAAGCACTCCTCCCCATCTTTTGGCTGTTACTTTCTTTCTGCCACCTCTTCCTCAATGGTCCTTGAGCCTTGGAGAGTGTGATAGAGATGTCTCACTTAGTGCTGAACATCCCGCTGTCACTTCTTCTCAGCACTTTAATGAGTTTTGAATCACCCCAGTGCTCACCACCATCTGAAAAGAGAAGCTTCTCTAACCAAATATCAGAGGGCAGTTTGGTGAGCATAATATACCCATTTAGCCAAACAACAGTAGTATCTCCCCCTTGGGCTTATGATCTTCGCAGGCATAGGCTTTTGACTCAGGTTTCAGTACCAGAAATAAATTCCCTCCCATAGAACAGACCTCAAATCCAATTAGAGAGCAGTCAGTCACCCTCATGTGATGGTTTCATCCTGGTGTTCCCCACAAACGAATGTGTCCTGAATGCTCAATCCCCAGCTGATGGAAATTGGGGTATTGGAACCTTGTTGGAGCTGTGCTGTTGGGGGAGGGCTTATGGGGGTTTATAGCCAGCTTCCCCTTGCCAGTACTTGACACTCTCCTGTTGCCGTTGTCCACCTGATGTTGGCCAGGAGGTGATGTCCACCCTCTGCTCATGCTATTGTATTCCCTGCTATGATGGAGCTTCCCCTTGAGTCTGTAAACCAAAATAAATCCTTTCCTCCACAAACTGCTTTAGTTCGGGTTCTTTCTGCACAGCAATGAGAAGGCTGACAAAACAGTCATTTCACTATTGCACCACTGGACATACCTTGCCTGGCTGGCCAGTTATGTAGCTTACAGGGTCCACAACTGGTTAAGACTGGTGATGACTTTTCTTCCCAGCAGGCTGCATAGAACTTTCCAGCACTATGACAGCTAGTCAGAAGGGGGAGGCTCCTAGCTCAGTCCTAGCTTGGTCCCTTAATGTCTTGCAACCAAAGCCTGTGGTGGGCTTCTCATCTCTTAGTTGGTCTTCGGGCATTACCCTTTGTCCCCAACACTGGACTGTCCATGAAGCCACAGAAATGGGGTTTCCATGTTCTTACTTAAAACTCTCCAGGGGTGCTGACTCATGTTCTTAAAGACTGGGTGACAGCCCATCACCCTCTGCTGAGAGCATGTCTGAAATGCAGAACCCCAGGCCCAGCCTGAGTGCAGCAGAGTCCTAGGGGCTTGAGAAGGCCTGGTTCACTGCTGACCGCCCCGCCTGCCTTCCAACCCCACTCTCCTTCTGGCTGCCACCGTGGGCTCATTCCTACATTCTGCCGTCTTTACGGCTTGCTTTACAGCAGCTCTGACTGAGGCAAGGCAAGGAGAAGTTGGCCTATGTGGAGATGTACCTAACACCCATTGCTGCCCCAGACACGTACAACCCAAGCAGAAAACCCAGAGGGCAGCAGAAATGTCACCAAGCTACTGAACCAGCATCAGTAGCCATCTGGCCCCCGGCTTCTCATATGAGAAAAACTTCTAGATGTCCATTCATTCCACTGCTGTCTGAGTGCTCTGCAACAAACAAGTACTCCCGAGCTCCCACTTCCCTGAGAAGAGGATCCAAACTTCCTGCCAGTGCACACTAGACTCCCAGCCTGGGTCACTACTTGACACTGTCTCCTAAGACTGCATCCCCCTCCACTTCCTGTGAGGGCATTGATCACACTCCTCTCCAGCCCTCCCCAAGAAGGCTGTTTACACAGCCGGCATCTTGATGTCAGCAGGCTTCCACATGGCTCTCCTCCTCCAGCCCACGTGCAGTGGAGTCCTCTAAGCCTCTCTTGTGTTCTTAAGAGCTGAGAACCCCCAGACTCGTTTCTTCACAGATCTGGTGATTATGGGTCTTCATCCCCACACTAGAGTCTGGATCCCAAGAGCCTGGACTGTGCTGTCACTCCTATGTTGCTGGTCCCTGGAAGAGTGGTCAGCACAGAATATAGGATCTGTAACCCCTCACTGATTAAATACTGAGTGAACTTACAAGTGTAGGTCACATCCCTCATTCATTGATTCAGTTGCTCTGTGACCTAACCCAGAAAAGAGTATTTAAAACCTTTGATTAAATATTCTTGCTTGCAAGCAGAGAACAAAACAGAGAGAGAAAGAGCATGTGAGGGACTCCTGCCATTGCAAACAAACTCCAGATGCATGCACCACTTTGTTCATCTGGTTTTTCGAGGACACTGGGGAATCAAACCTGGTCCCTGTGGCTTTGCAAGCAAGTGCCTTAACCACAGAGCCATCTCTCCAACCCCAACATGATTTTCATGCCAATGAACAAAAAAAAGTTCAGAAAAGCATAGGGCCATAAGTAATGATGGGTGTACATCCATGTCAAAATGCATAACCATGGAGTGAACGGGGCGGAATCCACTCCAGACTCTGCCCTTTACCTACTATACAACCTTGAACACCTCGCAGCCTTTCGTGGTGCAGCTTCCCTTGTGAAGATGGGACTCACAGTACTTCCTCAGAAGATTACAGAGAAGAATAAAGAGAATTCAGAGATAGCACTTGGCACAATGCCTGGTACCTAGGAAGCACTATAAGAAAGCTATTATCATTACTAATTAATACTTATTATTCATTGACATCTATAATGACAACACTATAATTACCATGTTACTTAAATATGCTCAATGAAACCTCCTGACTCTAGATCCAACAAGTCAGTCAAAAGCTCTCACTGTCCCCAGCCACAGACCTTCCTCCCTTCCTCACCTACCTGTGTCCAATGAGTAAGGAGGAGGTAGTGTAGAGGAAATGAGAGGACCCCATGAACCTACGGGGCTCTGCCTACCAGCCTTGAGGCCCATTCCATTTGTACTGTGAGACTTTGTTCGGCAGCTGCTGGCTGACTCCAGGGTGCCTGCTTGGGGGTCCTCGACACCTCCCTCCCCAGGCCTGATGACTTCTAAGAACATTTCACCTGGCTGAACCATCGCCTCTGCCCGGCTCCAGCAGGTGCTCCTGGTATAGCAGAAGATACCAACCAGAGGTACAAGCCTGCAGCTGCATCTGCACTCGGCAGGTGCCAAGGAGTGGCTCTCTTGGACATCCTGACCTGCAATGGACACAGCCAAGGCAGTGGGTGCTCATGTGTCCACTCTGAGCCCCTCTTGGCTCTGCTTGCTATATGGCCTCGGTTGTCCACCCCCTATTCCATTTTACTCTGTCCTCCTCAGATAGCACTTACAGGCCTTGCCCTCCCTACTAAACAGCCTTGGTTAACTTTCTGAAGCTTTCAACCCAGGAAACAGTATGGCCTCTTCCCCCTCCACTACCACCATTTCCCTCACCCCCCCCCCCTCTGGGCAGAACAACCATCCCAGGCTGCTCCTTTCCTCTTGGGATGGCAAGGTGAGAGCTGGAACTTTGTGGTAGGTAGGCCTTTGCCCATCCTGACCAGCTGTGGAAACTTAGACAAGCCCTTAAGCCTGTAAGCCACATTGCATGCACTGGATCTCCAGGGGCAAGAACAGGGAAGAGGGGCCTCAGCCAGAGCCATGCTGACCAGCACTTCCTGAGAGCCTACTACACAGTAGGCACTACTCTTTATGACTTGCCTGTGCTGTCCCATTTACAATTCATGATGACCCTTGAGATGCAGACTATTATTACCATCATGTTGCTGCCGAGCCAACAAACAAGACAGGAAGGTCAAGCAACTTGTCATACATTCACACCACTGGAAAGTGTCAGATTCGGCTTTGGATGCAGGCAGTGTGAGTCTCATGACTCACACATCCTCCCCTGGCTCCATCAGAACCTGTGGTGTAAGCACAGCATGATCCACCTAATTGCCCCTGATCTGGGCAGGGACCAGAGACAGGAAGAGACTAAGAGCTGCAGGAGAGGAGGCAGAGCCCGGGGCACCTGCCTCCAGCCTAAGGCTTTCTGGTCCCAGTTCTTTGATCAGCTCTGCCAGACAGAGCATCTGCCTCCCCAAAGGTCAGGTGGGCTCCACATATAAGGTCCTGCCAATGGACATGGGAGCCACTAATGAGGGCAGCATGACAGATGAAGATCTGTATGCCAGCTTCTCCCTCCATCCTTCATACCAGGGGTGTAGGAAAGGACCTTGGGGAGGGGCAGGAGGCCTCTATTGGGATCAGGTATTCTGGGTTCATGCTTCCCCCTATTCCTTGGAAACTTCTGTCCTGGCCTCTTCTTCTCTTCTATTCTTTTTCCTTTTCGAACCACTGGGAGACCATTACTGACCTGAACTCTAATTACACAATGATTCCCTCCCCAGCAAAACCATCCCTTACCCTTGCCCATTTGACAAATGAAAATACTGAGACCTAGGTACCTAGAATTGGAGAAAAGAGTTGTCAGAAGGAGAAAACCTTTAGAATCATCATGACCCTAGGTTCTCAGCAGGAAGTAGTATTATTCCCCTTGAAGCAACTGGAAAAGAGTGGGGTTGTTTGTGTAAGGATGGTCACACACTAGAAATGTGACAGGTATCTAATAGGCAAGGCCCAAAATGCTAAGTGTCCTACATAGCATAGACCCATTTGGCACAGGAAAGAAAGTGAAACTCAAAATATCAACAGTGTCCCCCACCACCAATGTCTACAGAAGAGAAACTGAAATCCATTAAGGAAGAGGGATCAGTCAAGTTCACTGTGTCAGAAACTGCCAGTTGCCTGTCAATTTCCCTTTTTTTTTTTTTGTCTTCCTTAAAAAAATAAAATAAACGACCCATGGAGGAGGTTATCCAGTGGAGTGGGGAGGGGAATCGGGGACAGCAACTCATTGTTTGCCCACTAAATGTTGTAACTCATTATGGACAATAAAAATAAAAAAATAAAATAAAATAAAATACTACAAACTTCCCAGTAATGCTCAGCTGAGAGATGCCATTCCCACTTCCCTGGCAGCTCCATGTGAGCAATGTGAAATATCTGACCCGTGAGATTAAGGAGGTGTGTCATATAGGACTTCCAGCCTGTCTTTACATGGGAGGGCTATGACCTTTCCCTGCCCTTCCTCCTCTTGCTGCCTGAAATGCAGGTGCAGGGTGGGCATCATCTATGGACCAAGAATGGCAGATCAGCAAGATATCAGGGGTATGAGGCCCTGAAAAAGCAGCCACCACCTAGCCCCTGGACTCCTGCCTTCAGAGGTCTGTTCAGAGAGAGAGAGAGAGAGAGAGAGAGAGAGAGAGAGAGAGAGAGACTGTCTACAGCTAGCTGTTACCAGGGGGACTGTTCTAATATTTACAACTAAGTTGGTATAGTCATGTACTTGGGTTGGATTAATATTCATCAAACATTTGTGGGCATCTAAATATGTCAGCATGTGATGGAAGATTTTCACAGGCATCATTTAGGAAATAATCTTAGATCTCATTCTTCATCCCACTTTGCAGATAAACTATTTTAAAACCCAAGGGCTTAAAAGAAAAAGGAACTTCCTCACCCAGGGCAAGGGATGTGTAGGAGGCTCAGCCAGCGCTGAGACCAAACCTCCCACTCCTTGACTGTCGCTGCTAATGCTTGTGACAAGAGCACAGCTGGAGCCAAGACAATAACTCTGGGAGGGTGGTGACCTTCAACCGCATGCTTGAAATTACATGAGTCTCCGCCAGCATAGGCCCATTTGTGCAATAATAATAATAATAGGATAATAACAACAACAGCAAGCCTCCTTAAGCAGATGAGGCTGGGGCTGCTATGCTGGCAGAGAACGGTCATAGTTACACATTCTACTTACAGACTTCGAGTCACAGTTAGACAAGGTGAGCCAGGCCAGTTCTCCACTAAGGACAATGCAAAGAAGGAAGGTTAAAAACTTAAGCAAACATCATCTTAAAATGGCAAAGATTGGACTGAGGAGATGGCCCATGGGTAAAAGTGCTTAGGACAAAAGCACGAGGACCTGAGTTCAATACCCAGCACTCACATAAGAATCCAGGATGGCCATGCATTTCTGTAACCTCAGCCTAGTGACAGGAGGGTCACTGGAGCTCACTGGTCAGCCAGTTTAACTGAAAATGAGAGAGCAAGCTCAAGGCTTAGTGAAAGACTGCCCCAGGGAAGTAAGGCAGGGGACCAATAGGGAACCCAACATTCTCCTGCATGCATGGGCCTCACACATCTGCACACAGATGTACCTACACCACACACACACACACACACACACACACACACACACACACACACACACACACACCAGAAAATGTCAAAGATGATCAATGACTGCAGAATTGCTGGGCTATGCCCCATAAGAAGACAGCTGAACTGCTTTCATCTCAAGAACATTCACTGACTTTGGAAACGGATATTGGGATATGCTTTGGGTCCTTTGGGGACTAGAGGGAAAGAAGCAGAAAGCCCATAACTTGTGAGAGGTGGAATGCTCCAAACCCAGGCCCTGCACAGAGCTGAACCTGAGCACCTGAATAGGGTGCAGGGCAGCCAGGAAATGAGCCACATGGAAGCCGGCTGGCCTGTGCACAGGCTTGCACCCTGGTTTCTTACTAGGAAACACCAATACATAAACTGTATCATTCCCAAGAATTTGGGATGAAGCAAATGAGAATATTCCCTGGATTTTGACCCTAGTCTTCAAGATAGTCTTTCAGACTCTAAGGTAAGAAACAACAGACAGCAGAAACAGACCCAGAGGTACAAGAAATACACTATTAGAAGACTGGAGAGATGGCTCAGTGGTTAAGGTACTTGCCTCCAGTGCCTAAGGCCCTGGATTCAATTCCCCAGGACCCACATAAGCCAGACCCACAAGGTGTGGCCCTGGTGCTCTCTCTCTCTCTCTCTCTCTCTCTCTCTCTCTCTCTCTCTCTCTCTCTCTCTCTCTCTCTCTCTCTCTGTATCTCTCTGCTAGAAAATGAATAAAGTATTTTTTAAAAATTCTTTAAAAAAAGAAATACAGTGTTATCTAATATGAACTAAAAACAACTATGTTTACTGGTTTTTGAAGCTTTAAAAATTAGCAGGAAACTGAAAACTATAAAGAGTGTCAAAGCAAATTTGAACCAAATAGAAATTTGATCTCAGGTGGAGAGGAATGAAATTGGGATACAAACTATGGGAGTAACATCTGAGAAGAGAACCTGGGAATTGTAAATTGAGTCTAAGGAAATGATAGGGGGCTGAAGAGATGGCTCACCAGGTAGGAGCACTTGCTGGGCAAGCATGAGGACTTGTGTTCAGATCCCTGGCACCCATGGAAAAAGATGGGGCATGGCCACACACACTTGCAACCCCAGTGCTGGGAACATGGAGACAGGAGAATCCATGGGTCTCACTGGCCAAACAGCAATAAGGTAGAAAGCAACAGAGGAAGACACCTGATGTCCTCCTCTGGCCTCTGCATGCATGGAGAGAGAGAGAGAGAGAGAGAGAGAGAGAGAGAGAGAGAGAGAGAGAGAGAGAGAGGATAAAATGTATGTTATGCAGCACAGAGAGATTAAAGATAGAAAATGCGGAGAATAAGATTTAGAAAACAGTTAAAAGACCTGTTATGCTTTTAATAGAAGCCCCAGATGGTAAGAAGGAAAAACATGCAGAGAACATGACTTACCGGACTACCCTGTGAAAACATAGTAAGGAGGTGTTTTGCCCTTAAGTAAGTAGAACACTGGCCACAACCCTAGTACAGAAAGTCTAACTTCTTACTTCCTAATGCCAACTGGCCACATCCTGGACAGAGGAAGAGCAGTGGACATGTGGCTGAGCCTGAGATGGTGCTTTACAAGGCCCAGGAAGGGGTATGGTGTGGGGACTCTGTTACCCTGAGAGATGGACCACCAGGAGGAATTCCAGACAGGGAGGGTAAAGACAGGGAGCAAGTGCCTAGGAGCCCTTAGAGAATAGAACTCAGACCTGAGAGAGGTCCAGGCACCACTGTGAAGGTTCTATCACCCAGGATCTCGACTGCCTCTCCCCAGGATCCCTGTGACACTGATTCTCAGTGAGGGTCTGTCACCCTTCCAGGCGCTCCTGTTGGGCCAAATCTAAAGCAGCTCTGGATGGCCTCTCCGTCACAGGGCCTCATCGGGTGCACCTGCACATATGCTTGTTCTGTTCTTTGCTCTTCTCGCTACACTTTCTTTCCCAAGCTGACAACAATCAATCTTTGCCTTAGATTCCTTGTAGCACATCGGATCTGAATCCTCCGGTCTTCCAAACTCCAGGGCCATCTCTCAGGCTCCACTATGGGGTATTTTTGAAACCCATTTTATTTTTAAAATAAAAAGATTTTATTTAAAAATGTATATAATCCCCCCACCATCCTTTTTATGCCCCCCTTCTCCACTCCCCTCCACTGAAACGCCTCTTCTTTCCTACCATTCCCTCTTCTATATCATTGTCTTTTCCTCTCTTCCATCATCTACAACAACCTGCTCAATATTCTGCAGATCTTGGGCAGGAAATGACAGGCACTGTGAGGTCATGAATACAATAGCTATTTTGTGTCTGGTAGGCAGCATCCCATAGCCTTCCTTCCCGCATTTTGGCTCTTTTATTCTTTCCACCATCTCCTCTGCTCTGTCCCTAAGCCATTGGAGGATGTGATAGAGATGTCTCTTTTGGTGCTAAGCACTCAACTGTCACTTCTTCCCAGCATTTTGATGAGTTTTGGGTCTCCCCAGTAGTCACTGCTCTCTGAAAAGAGAAACTTCTCTAACCAAAAGTGAGAGCAGCATTAATATATGGGCATAAACACAAATATTTAGAGGGAAATCTGGAGGGCATAATATATCCATATAGCTAACAACTTCCCTCCTAGGGCTTGTGAACTTCCCAGCCATACACTTTTTTTAAACTTCTTATTGATAGCTTCCATAATTATAGACCAAAAACTATTATTATTCCCTTCCCACCCTCCTTCATATCCCTTCCCCCTCTTAATTAGTCTCTGTTTTGTTTCAGTGTCATCATCTTTTCCTCCCATTATGTGTAGGTAGGCACTTCGCAGTCATGAATATCAAGACCATTTTGTGTCTGGAAGTTTGCATTGTAAGCAGTCCTACCCTTCCTTTGGCTCCTACAATCTTTCCGCCACCTCTTCTGCAATAGACTTTGAGCCTCAGGAAGTGTGAGAGAGATGTCCCAGTGCTGAATACTCCACTGTCATTTCTTCTTAGCACCATGGTGTTTTGAGTTATCCCAGTGGTCACCGCCATCTGAAAAATAGAAGCTTCTCTAGACAAGAGTGAGAGTAGCATTATTATATGGGTATGCTCATTGTTTGTTTAAAGTGCTTATAAGGCAGTTTGGTGGGCATAATATATGCATTTAGCCAGACAACAGCAGGTGTTACTCCCCTAGGGCTCATGACCTCCCCACCATAGACTTTTGACTAGGTCTTTAATACCAGGCATGTATTCCCTCCCATGGAGCAGGCTTCCAGTCCAATTAGAGAACAACTGTTTTTCCCCACAATAGACATGCCGCTATTGCCCCAATTGGCACATTTGGCCTGGCTGGCCAGTCTTAAGACTTGCAAGGTCCACTGCTGTTCACCACCATTGATGACTTCTCTCTCCCATAGGGCTGCATGCAGACATAGCTTTTACCAGCTTTCTGTCAGCTGGTTAGCAGGGAGGAGGTTTCCTGCTCAGCCCCAGCTTGATTTCCCAGTGACCTGCAGCCCAAGCATATGTGTTCTTCATCAATAGGGTCTTACCATCTCATTCTGGTGGGTAACCAAGAACTTTGGCAATGGCCTGTACTGTTTTGAGGGCCTCAGGAACCTCCCTGGCCAACAACTCATTGGAAGGTATCCCATCCCTGGCACTGAAGTTTTTCTAGTAATAATCTATGGCTACTGGGTGTGCCATTATATGAGGGAGAACATGCGGTTTTCCAGCCATACACTTCTGACCAGGTATTCAGTATCAGACATGAATCCTCTCCCATGGAGCAGACCTCAAATTTGCTTAGAGAGCTGGTGGTTACTCCCACAAAAGACACATCACTTTTGCACCACTGGGTGCATCTCGCCTCAGTAGCCAGCCATGCAGCTTGCTGGATCCGCTGCTGATTAAGCTCACCAGTGACTTTTCTCCCCCAACAGGCTGCACAGCACTTTCCAGCATTGTGACAGCTAGTCAGTGGGAAGGAGGCTTCCAGCTTGGTTCTAGCTTGGTCATTTAGTACGCTGCAACTGAAGCGTGTGCTGTCTTCAGCAATAGGGTCTAATTCTGGTGTCAAATCTAGAGCCCTGGGAGGAGCCTCAGGAACCTCTCTGACCAACAACTAACTGGGAAGTATCCCAACCCCAGCACTGTGTGTTTGAGCACATGAGCCCTGGTGACATCCATGGATAAGTACTCCATTCAGTGACACCTATGGCTTCTGGGCACAACATTTATACCCCCAGAGGGTACTTTTGACCAATCTCTCCTTTTCTTAACTTATATATGTTTCCATATGGCTTACTCGTTACCTGTTTTGTTTTGATTAACCTCCTCCCGCCCCCATTTCAATAGGCTTGGGATGAATAGAAACTCTCCCTCTTTCCATTTGGGTTTGGCACCTCCAACCGTTCAGGAGCTAGGACTCATGGCACAGCTCTCCACAAAGCAATTCCCTCAGACCTCCAGCTCCTGATCCCTCATTCTGTGCGGGTACGCCATTCCGTGAGTTCTCAACCACAGTTTTCCACCCCACAGCTGCTTTGCGAGGAATATCGTGAAAACAGCATGGGGGGGGTCAGACAAATTGAGTAGGTGAGGCACAGGTATTCTTCAGGAAGTCACAATGGTAGATGCAGGCTATTAAATGTTTGCCCAAAGCCACAGAAGGTACAACAGCAGGAATGAACCCTTCTACCGACCATGGACTTGGGGTGAAGCTGATGCACCGATGAGGGCTCATCGGTGCTTCACTCTGATGGGAGGCACAGATGGAGACTGTGTGGGTTGGGAGAAGCCTATGGGAGTCTCTGTATTTCCTGTTCAATTTTGCTGTGAATCCAAAAGTACTCTTTCAAACTCTTTTACACATAAAAGCGTTGAGGGTAGGAAAATAGCTCAGTCAGTAAGATGACTCACAAGCATGAGAACCTGAATTCAATCCCTTATGTCCATGCCAGGGATAATGGCACTGTAGTCCCAGAACTGAGGAGGCAGAGATAGACAGGTCTCGGGAGCTCACTGGCCACCAGTCTATAGCCCAATTAGTGAGTTCCAGGTCAGTGAGAGATCCCATGTCAGAAGGAGGCAGACAGTGTACCTGAGATTGTCCTCTGCCCTCCACATGCACCCCAGGGCTCATGTGCTCCAACACATGTGAACACATTGACACACACACTATACATATATATGCAAAAATAATTAACTGCTTGATTAAAACATTTTAGGACGCCAGGCATGGTGGCACACACCTTTAATTCCAGCACTTGGGAGGTGGAGGTAGGAGGATCGATGTGAGTTTGAGGCCAGCCTGAGACTACATAGTGAATTCCAGATCAGCCTGGGCTGGAGCAAAGACCCTACCGAGAAACAAAACACACACACACACACACACACACACACACCTTTTTAGGCTAGGAAGGTGGTAAGCATGAGATTGATAAGCATGAAAACATTGAGCGGAATGGTGACCTGGCTGAAATCCTAGCACTCGAGAGGCAGAGCAGGGGATCCCAAGGACAAGTGTGCTAACTAGAGTAGCTGAATCCACCAGCTCTGGGTTCAGGTGAGAGGCCCTGCTCTGTAAATAAGGGGAAAGTGATGAACGAAGACACCTGTGTCAACCCCTAGCCTACACACACACACACACACACACACACACAAGCACATGCATGCATACACACTACATACACAGGCAAAACTTTAAATAATGACACAGGTCCCCTCCTCTCTGTGGCCTGCAGTGTTCTAGGACACACTGAGGGGACATGGAGGACACCTTGTCAGGCCAGCGAGAGCATGTTAACAGGGAACTTTTTTGTTGAGACGGGGTGTTATGTAGCTCAAGCTGCCCTCATACTTTCTACATAGCCAAGGATGACCTTGAACTTCTGCTCCTCCTGCCTCCACTCCCCCTCAGAGGGCTAAAACTTCAGCAAATATAGAAATGGTGCCCCCACTGTGCCTGGTTGATGAAGTGCTGAGAATTGAAACGCTTCTTACATTCTAGGTAGGCGCTCTACCAACTGAGCCATATTCCCAAACCCTGGTAAAGAATTGTAAAACACCAGGAAATGACCCAGACACAGTTTGGGTCTTCTCATTGCTGGGCTTTTAATAAGCACCATATTCCATGTGACAGTTAGTTGTGAAAGCTCCTAGCTAAGAGGGGACAGCCTTTGACATATACAGTCCTCGCTGCACAGGGCATTTTAATTACTAGACTATTTTTGGGAGTCGTTTTAGGCTTATGGAAAAACTGCACGTAGTTTCCTTTATTACTGACATCTTGCCTTCGCCTGACCTGCTAACCATACATGATCCAATATGGACACTCTGTTAGTAACAGCCCTAGCTTGCACTGCGCTTCTATACTTTCATGAGTTTTGACAAAGGTCCAATGAGAGGATTACAGAATGAAGTTGATGATTTCTGTTCCTCCTCCAGATCCCACAGAAAGGAAGGGCCCAGGTCTGAGATCACCAGCCTTGGAATTGAAGCTGATTCTTTCAGGGGAGCTATAGGATGTGCCCCCCCACCTCCCTACCCCCCCCCCACTAGCTCTCCCACCCCAGCCAGTGTCTGGAAAACCTCCAGGACAAGAACACCTCTTGCCCTGGATACCTCACCTGGAACAGCCTGGTTCGCAGGCACAGCACCTGCTCCCTCTGCTGGCAGAAGTGGGTATGTGCTTCGGCATCCCTCTATGCCAGAGCAGCAGGGAAGGCAAGCCCAAGAACTCTAGGAGTTCCTGTCAGCACCCTTAGGTCTCAGGATAGGCTAGGTAGGCAGGGCTAGAAAAAGAAGATAGCCTGGCCTAAATCCTGCCATGAGGTTTGTGGGTATGCCTCAGTCCTACCCCAGGGCTGACCAAATAGCAGCCTGCGGGGATGCTCGTCCTGGCAGAACATGGCCTGATTTGGGGGCCCTAGATACCAGGAAAGTGCTGTCCTTGGGGGCAGGATCTCGCAGCCCAGCCCGAGAGCTGACAGTTCTATCTAGATTATAACAGCTAGCACACATATCTGCTTCTTGCTTTCCTCCCTGCTGGCCAGATGAAATACCGAGGCAAAAAGTAAATGGTGACGTCAGAACTCGAACCCAGACCAGTGTGGCTCTGGCAGGCCATTCTTCCCATGGCCTGTACCTGTACATGTTACTTCTAATCCTACCGTGCTTCCCCAGATGGTCCTGTGGCTTCGGAGTCAAGCTGGCTTAGGTACACCTTAGCTAGGTTTGCCTGCAGTGGTAAATGGCCTAGGAGGGGAAGGGTCAGGCCTCAGGATCAGACAACACCTTGGTGGACATTCTGGCTGGGAGACCTTGGGCAAATCGGAAGCACTGTAGTCTTACTCATACAAAGAACATAGTTCTGACTTAGGAGGTAGGTGTGGGGACTAGAGACAATGTGCCACTTCCCAGCACAGAGCCCCGGGCACAAGAAGGCTGCTGCTGCAGTCAGTGGCTGTACAGTAGGCCTTTGTCTTTGAGGTGGGCTTGACTTGCTGACTAGTCTCTACCAAGGAAAGCAAAGAAGTGCTGATGAGCAAATTCCAAGCAGTCAAAGAAAGGTGCCACACTCCCTCCACATTGGCTGCCGTCTAGCACCTGCTCTGGGGGACACTGGCTGCCATGTGTCCCCTGGCCAACAGCCACAGTGGGCATGGAATCCGATCCCTGGCCCCAACCAAGCCTTGTAGACTGCAGCCTGGGACCGCATGGTGCTCTTTTCCTCAGGAGGAACATGAGTTAGAATCACCCTGCTAAGCTGCTCTGGAACTTCCTCCCAACCCACTGGAATGGAGGGCGTGGGGATCATCAAAATAAGTAAGAAATCTAACTAGTGTGCTTTAGAATCAGCATCCTGGGCCAGCAGCCAGGAGTGCAGGGCTGGGACCAAACAGATTCTAAACCGAAGGGGGCCCAGGCCCTGGGGACCTGGCCAAGAAGGAAAGAATGATAAGAACTAATATTTCCTAAGCACCTGCCACTTTCCTTCTGCCAAGCATGGAGCTGAGCACTTTGCATAACCTCCCAGATAACAAGAGGTAGATTCTTTCCATGTCACTCTGGTACAGAGGGGGAAACTGAGGGGACAAAGGCTGAGAGACCCATCCAAGGTTACGCCTAGAAAAAGCAGCAGAGCTGAGACCTAAAGCAAGCTACTACTCCAGCACCCCTCCAGTGTGCCACGTGACCCTCAAAGTGCACCCAGGCCGGCTCACTGCTCATTCTCCATGTCACCTGGCCTCTACTGGCACCACCCACCTGTTCCCCTGTGAGGGTGACTAAGAGGAGCAGGAGGGAAGAATCCCATCCAGCTAGTGTCCCTTGGCCAAGACAGTCCCTTCACCCCACACACCTGCAACAGGTGAATCCAGCCCTCGCTACTTCTGCTGTTCTGTGCGAATCTTAAGCTCTAAGTGCCCTTCATGACAGCTGGTCCTGAGAGCCCCCGACCCTCCACTTTTTCAAAGGCACAAACAGAGACATGTGATGGCTTATCTAAATATAAGCCTTGGTTACTTGACTCCTCTCAGTTGGTCTGTCCTTCCCAGCAGGTCACTGTCCTGATGTAGGCTCCACCCACCTCTCCAAACACCTGAGATTAGAACTTGAGGCCAAATTTCCTAGCAACTCCCACTGGCCCAGCCCAGGAGAGCCGGTGAGAGGGGGCTTATCTGTACCTGTGATGTGATGGCTCACCTCAGCCCAGCCTCCTGCTAAATTGATTAATGGGCTGCAGCTATCTTATCTCCCAGCTAGTTAAGGGGTTCTAGTGACAGGCGGGTGATCCACCTGAGAGCTCACAGGAGGTGGGAGAGGAGCACAGGGTCCCAAAGAGACCTGTTCTCCAGTTGTCTCTGGCTCTCCCACTCAGGACAGTGTCTGGCATGTAGCAGAAGCTCTACTACCCAGAACCACTGTGGCTGCGGCAGGCCAGGCCTGCCTAGAGTGCCAAGAAGTCACCTGTCCCTCCAGCCTCAAGGGTTCTGTCTATAGACACTGAGTGGGAGTGGGCTTGCTGTGCTTATTTGCTTTTTGTGTTATTTTACTGAGTAACCTGACATTGGGGGGTGCGAGGGTCTGACTAGCTGAGGGAGGCTGTAGAAAACAAAATAATAGTCATCTCTTCACTGTCCTCCACTCAGGGGTGTTAGGATGAGCTCCCTTCTGGAAAACCCTTAGGGATCATCCATGTCATGTGGGAATGTGGGTTGTTTGGTCACACACACAACTCTGACCAAGGGTTTGACATTGAGGGGTTCTTCCACACACAGAACCCTCTCGAAATCCAGGCACAGCCCTGGGGGACAAAAGGTGCCTGAAGGGTAAGCCTGCCCCTGCGGGAGCGAAGGAGTGATGGCAGGTGTTCTGCTCTGATCCCAGCTCTCTCTCAGCTCAGGAGGATGGTACTAGAACCAAAGTGTCCCGTTCGGACAAGTTACATATGGTTCCTATGCTGAAGGAACAAGCTTTTACCCTTCCCTGGGGATAGTGGGGCTGCATTTAACTTTGAGCAAGTGACAAGCATGTCACTCAATCAGGGATGTATAGGACCCAGACCCAAAACCCCATGATTGGGCTTGTTCGCTTCCGAAAGACCCTCTTCCCTAGAGGCATACAAACACTACACAGGGAAGGCAATATGCCATGGGGCGGGGGAACAGATCCAAGAAGCCTGGACCTTTAAGTGAATAACTGGAATAAGAAGGGATTAACTAAGAAAAGGAAGAAACAGAGATGGATGAATGGTTAAAAGAGGAGGATGGGTGAAAGGGTGCAAGGATGTTACCAGGAATGATGAAGAGACAGATGGATGAGGAGAGGGATGTAAGACAGATGGATGGCAGAGTCTTCTGGCCTCAGACAACCTCTTTAACAAGGCCCCCGCGCACAGGGCATCCAGCCAAATCTCCTTTCCATAAGAATTTACAAACTGACTCCTTTGGGGGTAGCATGGAGGAGAGGGGCCAAAACAGGATGAAGGGATAGGAACACAGTCAAATTACTGTCTCTTCATAGACTGAAACTCTCAATTCCAAAAACCTGACTCTTTAGCGTGCCAAGAAGCCAGCTTCCTTCACTCCAACGCCCTTCTCAGCAGCTCTCCTCCCTCGTGCTCTCCCTTCCCACTCCCCTTTCCCAGAGGGCAAAGGGCAGCCCTGCTGAGGAGAGCTTTCTGCTATCAGCCCTGTTTATTCTGGGTCAGCAATTAACAGAGTCTCTTTCCCAGATCAATTAATAGCAGGGTCTTGGGAGGGCATGGCCAGGTTACCCACTGATAAACAATGGGAAAGAGATAGAGGCTAGTCCCTAACTCATGTGCCACCCCTCCTGTCTCTCAAAGAAGCCCAGGTCCCAGCAGAGCACAGAAAGACTGGCGGGAGGTGGGGTTGTCGGGGTAAAGATCTGCTTCTCTGGTGGCTACAGTGATGATCACTGGCCTCAGGAAGGATGAGACCCAGGGTCAGAGACCCATCTTGTCCTACCTGCCAGCTAAGTTATTTCAGCACTCTAAACCTCAGGCTCTAAGCTCAAGCTTCTCTTCAGATCAAATAAATCTTTCACCTTTTAAACCTCAGGCTCCCACTCTGTAAAACAGGAGTGAAGGGAGGACCACCCTTCATCAAGGACTCCTGCAAAGCTGAGTGTGGTGGTGCATGCCTATAATCCCAGCATTCTGGAAATGGGAGGCAGCAGGGTTGAAAGTTCACAGCTAACCTGGACTGTAAGACCTTGTCTTAAAATGTGCATAGTAAAAAAGAAGGGCTGGGGCTGGAGAGATGGCTTAGCAGTTAAGGTACTTGCCTGCAAAGCCTAAAGAACTAAGTTCGATTCCCCAGTACTCACATAAACATAAAGCCAGATGCACAAAGTGGCACATCTGGAGTTCATTTATAGCGACTGGAGGCCCTGGCTTGCTCCCTCATGCTCTCTCTCTCTCTCTCTCTCTCTCTCTCTCTCTCTCTCTCTCTCTCTCTCTCTCTCTCTCTCTCTCCTTGCAAATAAGTAAAATAAATTTAAAGAAAAAGAAGCCAGGCAGATGACACATGCCTGTAATGCCAACACTTGGGAGGCAGAGGTTGGAGGATAGCTGTGAGTTCAAGACCAGATTGAGTCTACAAAGTGAGATCCAGGTCAGCCTGGGCTAGATGAGATTCTACCTTGAAAAAAAACCTTTAAAAAATAAAAATAAAAAAGAGCTCTATGAGGGTTGGATGAGTTATATCCCACAGTGCTGAGCCTCGGTAAGGCTTCTAAATATGGAAGATATATGTGTATCGAGGGAAGTTTGGGGCTTCTTTGAAATCCTGGGATGCTTTTCTCCATCTTTTCATTCTCTCAAATCCTTATACTTTCCCAGGAAATCCTTGTGGGGAAACACTGGTTTGGGATTCCCTGCCCCCCCCCCACTGTCCTCAAAGAACACCAGCGCTTCCCCATTGTCCAATAAGGTGGTCACCAGCCACATGTGACTTAAATTTAAATTAATTAAAATTAAATTAAATGTGCATTCTTTCATCATTAAACGGGAACAGAGCGGCTAGGAGACAGCTCTTTCATGCAAAGCCTCACAACCCAGGTTTTGATCCCCAGCACCCACATAAAGCCAGATGCACAAAGTGGCACATGCATCTGGAGTTCATTTGCAGCCCATTCTCTCTGTCTGCCTCTCTTCTCTCTCTCTTTGTTTACAAATAAATAAATAAGAACATTTACAAAAAGGAACGGAGTACTAATTAATACATGTTACAACATAGATGAAGCTCATAAACATAATGTTAAGAGAAAGAAACTAGCCACACAAGGTCATGTTCAGCATGTGAAAATGAACATTGATCTGAAGTGTCCAGAATGAGCAAAGCCCTGAGACAGGAAGTGTGGTGGTGGCTTCCAGCACCTGGAGGCAGAAGGGCAGGAAGCAACTCTTAATGCGACAGAGTTTCTTCCTTTCTTTCTTTTTTTACTTCTAATGTCTTTTTCTTGTTTTAAACATTTATTTGTTTATTCGAGAGACAGACAGAGAGGTGAGAGAAAGAGTATTGGCAAGACCTCTTGCTGCTGGAAACGAACTCCAGACACATGCACTGATTGTGCATCTGGCTTTCCATGGGTCCTGAGGACTAGAACCTGGGCCATCAGGTTTCACAAGCAAGCAAGCACCTATGACTGCAGAGCCATCTCCCCAGCCCATAATTGTATTTTTCTTTGTTTGGTTTTAACATAATTTTATTTTTCTTAATTGACCATTTTCATACTTGAACAAGGGTTTCTTTTTGAGGTGACATGTTTAGAACTAGTTAGAAGTGATGGTTCCATAGCATTGTGTTGCTTATAGTTAGTGTGTGTCACATGACTCTCACCTCATTAAAATACAATGACATGAACAAGTCAGTTTCTCAGAAGTCCCCTGGCCACAAGTGACTAGTAGCCACTGATTCTGAGAGCACATTAAGAAACTTTTCCATCACTGCAGAGATTCTACTCAGCAACACTGACAGACAAACTTGACCTCCAAATAATCAGAGAATTACAGTGATTAAACTTGTCCACAGACATGATCTCACCTGAAGCTCTCACCAAGACAGCTCTATACTTTCCTTTAAAAGATGGGGACCTGGGGCCCAGAAAAGAGATTGTGCAGGAAGTGGGAGGCCAGGACCTTACCCTGGCCCATGTCCTTTCTGCCTCCCTCAGGAGGTTGCTATCAAACTCCTGGTAGCCACTGGCTGTCCTTCTCATCCAGCCTGTCGGTCTGCTGTCAATCAGATCTGCAGGGAAGGGTGGAAAGTGTGTGGTCTGTTGGTAGAAGGGTGCTCCATTCCTGTTTGCAAGAACTGTGGGGAAGAGAACTTATTGCCAAGTGATTTGGAATCTGAACAAAAATTCCAGGAAGCCAGAGTCTGGGTGATGAGTTAAAGGGAAAGAATGCACCTATCCCTGACCCCAAGTGCCTCACCATGGAATCAGGTCAACAGGGCACAAACCTCTTTGTCTTCAGTAGACCCTAAGCTGCCTTTACAGCCCTCCTCAGTGGGCTGTGGAGGGACCAATCTCAATCCTTTTAGCTTTCCTGACATTGGCACACTGGACTCATGTGCAGTGGAAAGGGCGGATCACCAGACCAGGAAGAATCAGAGCTTTGTTCTGGTCCCCTCCCGCCTGGTGTGACCCCTTACTGCTTGGGTGACCTGGAGTAAGCCAGCCTCGCTGAGCCTCAGTGTACTCATCTGGAAAGGATGGAACGAGACAGAAACGGTGACTCCCAAACACCCCTAGAGTTAGGTTATTCTCACCAAGACTCTCTAGCTCTCAGCTGTCCCCATGGAGCCCCTGTGATGTCCTCATTGACGATTCTACTCTAATAGCACAAGGCAGGTTCACTGAAGAGTGAGTGTGAGAACACAGGCAGGGGCACAGATTGGTGCCTCCCCACACTCAGGGTGTGTGGGAAAGTAGCATCCATCTGAAGCCTCCCAGTCCTGTGGCCTTGTCACCTCTGCCTTCCCATCTGATGCACAGGACAAAGGTGACAACACCCCCACACACACAGTGATCCGTTAGGCTTATGTGAGATGCTGGAGTACTGCATGCAGGCCTGATACATACCATCCACTACACTGTCATCCATCAGAGTGCTGGGCTGGGGACTGGGCAGATAAGAGGGGTGTGAACCCAACTAACCACTCCAGGAAGTCAGGAGCTTGGCCCAGGAGGGACTTCTGAGTTGTGTGGAGCTTCCAGAAGAGAAGAATTCTCCTTCAGGTCTGAAGGAGCACAGGGCACTTGGAGAGAGGCTGTGACTAGCAAGTGAGGTGGCATAGGGGACCAGGCGCAGCCCTTTCAAGACAGGCCTGGGCTGGGGATGTAGCTCAGTAGTAGAGCAGTTGCTTAACAGGCACAAGGCCCTGATCTCCAGCACTGCCAGGGGGGGGGGGCTGGGTAGATGGCTCAGTGGGTAAAGTACTTTCCGAACAAGCATGAGGGCCTGAGTTTGAATCCCCAGAACCACATAAAAGCATGCACTGGTAATTTCAGTCAGGGGAGGCAGAGCCAGGAAGATCCCAAAGCTCTAAGGCAACTGGACTGGCCTTCCCAATGGCAAAATCAATACGCTACACCATGTCTCTAAGCAAGGTGGAAGGAGAGAACCAACATCCCAAGGTTGTCCTCTGACCTCCACACA